>JAQHUG010000096.1:5702185-5727419 GCA_028555095.1 Dicrostonyx torquatus
TTGTATTCTGTTGGCTATACTTGTCTCTGCAGTTCCTGTTGTTTTTTCCAGCTTTTCCATATTCAGCCATCTCTAGGTTTGTGTTTTATTCATTACCTCCACTTCAGTTTTCAGGTCTTGAACTGTTTCCTTCACCTGTTTGATTGCTTTTTCTTGGCTTTCTAGTGTATCTTTGAGTCATTTATTCATTTCTTCTAACTTTTTGTTAGTCTGCTCATCCCTTTCTTTAAAGGAGTTTTTTACCTCTTTTTTAATGGTCTCTATCACTTTCATAAAGTTACGTTTAACGTCGTTTTCTTCTACTTCTTCTGGATTAGGTTGCTCAGGTCTTCTTGTTACATAATCACTGGATTCTGGCATTGTCATGTTGCTTTTCAGGTTGTTGGAGGAACTCCTGGCTTGGTGCCTGCCCATCTTTTCCTCCCCTATTGGATCAACTGGTACTTGACAAGGGCCACTTGCTCTGTCTGGATGGATCTGGATCAGGGGCCTTCGCTGGCCCAAGAACCTGCCGAGCTCCTCAGATCCAGATGGGTCTGGGTCAAAAGCCCTCTAAAAGGGCCTGTTGCAGACAAAAGGGCGGGCTTCTCTGCTCCACAAAGCCCTGTACATGCTCCCTTTTCCCTCAAGGCCTCAGCCCAGGAACAGGATGAGTTCCTTTTGGGAACCAAGGACCCTGCCACTGATGGGGACAGATGCTTTGTGGTAAGCTGTGGTGTACTAAGCAGATAAGCCAATAGGTAGGGGAAGCTCTCTTAATGGCCCGAAGGTTTGGGGGATGGGCGGGTGTCCTTAGTCCCTTCTGGGGCCAGACACCTAGGCAGCTGGGCTGGGACCCACTTACCCTCCAGGTCAGATGGCTGGATCAGAAGCCCTCTCCAAGGGCCTGCAGCAGTCAAAAGGTTATTCAGTCTTCTAAGGGAGAAAGGAGTCAATAGTCCTACTTAGGGATAAAATGTATGAACCACAATAATGATTGCTCTGATAAGATCTCAACAGTTGTGCAGTAGTGGCACCTTTTTTCCCTCTGTTTTTGTTTGTTTGTTTGTTTTGCTTTGTTTTTTGAGACAAGGTTTCCCTGTAGCTTTGGAGCCTGTCCTGGAACTAGCTCTTGTAGACCAGGCTGGCGTCAAACTCACAGTGATCCTCCTGTCTCTGCCTCCCAAGTGCTGGGTTTAAAGGCATGTGCCACCAGTGCCCAGCTGCTAGTGGCACTTTTATCTTGGCAAAAATCAAGAACTGTTTAACTAGGCTTAAGGCTCACTCCATGGTAGGACATTTATGCCTGTTACTGTAAACCTACATAGATATCCACCTGGAGAGATCTTAGACCTGAGAGTAGAACTTACTACTGCCATTTTTCTAAGCAATAGCATTTTAACTGCACTCTACATACTTATTCAGTCAACAGATAAGTGGAGCTTTCCATCCATCATTGAACAAGATTCTTTTTGCAGCAGATGGAGGCAACTCCACAACTGTTAAAAATCAGAAAATAAGTGACTGTGGTGTGCCTAGTCTGAGTCGATACACTTACAATGCAACCTGTGTATATATTTAAGACTCAGAAAATGAAGATGAAAAGGGTGGAAAGATGGTAAGAACCAGAGGACTGTGACATTTGCTATTAGCGTATTTTGGACATGACTGAGAAGTTGAACTCATGAAATTAAAAGTCGATACAGTTTCTTAAAGAAGACATGCAAATGTGACTGGGGAGAATTTCACAAGATCCTGTAGCTTGATGAAGAACTACAGGCTCTCAGTGGCTTCTGCAGAGGGTGACTAAGGTCTCTTCAGGGATGAGAGACCGCCCTGTGAATAGGACTAAATGCATATACATGTGAATATCACCAAATTAATTCACTGCGTAATGCATACATATGTGTATCTGCCTATGTAAGTACAATAATTAAAGAGGAAGAGGTCCACATTTAGGAGGGAGCGTGTGGACATGGGAGGAGTATTAGTGTGGAGAAAGATGGATGGAAACGGAGCAAATACAGTATTACATATAAAAGTCTCAAAAATGTTGAGTAAAAGAATGGACTTTGGGATCTGCTCTTTGGTATGTGCTCAGTGGCCATTTTTCCAGTCACATCTTCATTTTCCAAGCTTAAGGCTCCGAAAGATAGCTTTCACCCAGGGTAGGCATTGCTCTTTATCATTGTACTTCTTGCTGCTTTAAAGGTGGACATATTGAATCTCATTTTCCCCTATTTCTGCTAATGTCCCTCAGCCGCCATCCCATTCTCATCAGTCCAGTCTTCTCTGGCACTTGATCAGGATTTCTGAAATGGTGACCTAGGACATACCTAGACTGAGCAGCCTGAGAGCTCATCCTGGCACTAAGCACTGCTTACTTATGTAAATGACAATTGATGCTTACAGGGAAGAACTTGGGATGTTAAGGTTGGACTCTGCTGTCAAAAGTTACAATTAAGAATAAGATAACTAACCCCTTAGTCCTTCCTGAGTTATTTAATTGCAAAGTACAAAAAGGGGAAGAAAAAGTATGGCACAATTTCCAAGCAGAATAGAGCTCTCTAACAAAGTAAAAGGCATGTAAATATAGCACCAATACCTTTTGTTCATGTCTCCTGGTTTTGGATCTGAGTAATGTGGAGGTGATCATGGTAGGCAGGTGGGTAGAACAACTGGGGTCAGACATGACTGGGACATATCTGTCTCCTTTAATCTTAAAAAAAATGAAAATTACCCCCACAGAAATTAATTACATCTTACAATTCATGGTCTTACCTTAATTTTATAAATTGCCTGACATTGTTCTATTTTCGTTTTTTTGGAATATGTAAATATCAGCACTGATTTTTATCAGCCCATTCAAGAAATTCTCGCTTCTTGTTTTCTTAAAGGCTCATGCATTACAGTACTTTGCGGAAATGAAATATCTTCTATCATGAAATATTATACTCTTTAAACCAAGATTTATTATAGCTGCTGAAAACTTCCACCTGGGGGAATTTTCTGTCATACAAGTCAAGGAATTTCTATTTGTTCTGCCTAGTTTAGCTTTTCTCTCTACTTTGCTGGATAAAATAGAATGATGTGACAAGAGGAGACATTAATATCCACAGATCCATTCCCCTGTAAGTGGAAAATGGTAGCCTTCATGATTTCTTTGGCAAGGGACTCCCTTTAAAAGGGTAGTAATCATGGATAACTCTAATAACAGTAACAACAGTTCACTTGTCTTGAACTTTTATGTACTTTTAGTTTTTCTAATTGAACCAAGCTAAGAAAAAATTCCTAACATCTCTGCTAATATAGGTCAGGTGGAAAAAAAAGCCTAAGAAATTTAATTGCTTATTAAATATATTGTAATAAACCCATTTATGATTAACCAAGATTTAATGGTCTTAAAATTCCAAATTTATTGTTTGGTTTAGAGCAATGAACTTGGGATACAGTTTTAGATGACAAACAGTGAAAAGACAGGAAGATCCAATCAGATGTAAAGTCTTCCTTCTGAGGATGTAACTAAGGACCACGCCTCTTCAATTTGACGTTAAAAAATAATTTCTCTACATTCAGAGAGTAGAGTCCTGATTACCATAGGCTGAGAGAGGTAAGAGGGAGTGTGCAGCAGGGTTGGCTGATAGGGAACCACACTCATATTTACATAAGAGGATTAAGTTCTAGAGTTCTATGGCATAGTAGGGTGACTGTATTTAATAGTTTACTAAAATACATTCTAGCATCTAGCAGTGAGGATTTGGAATATTCCAATTACAAAGTAACAATAAATGTCTGATGTGGCAGAGATATGCTAATTACCCTGATTGAATTGTGGAACATAAGTGCCTATGTCAATACATCACACTGTACTCCTATGACTGCATAATTAGTCTATCAAAACATTTTAAAGAGAAAAAGCCCCAAGTATATATTGTTATCTTAAGATAAAAGGGTTGAAAAAATTTGTAGAGGAGAGTCAACACCAATTTTGATTCAGAATGTAGAAGCTTTAATGGAACGAGAAATTCTAACTGACTCAGCACATTACTGATTTCCGTACTTTTGGTTCTTGGATACATTATACAAAGCAATGTGGGATGGAGTGGGATTTTTGAGACATGATGACAGTATTGTTTTAAAGTCAAGATCAAAGTGAATCATGCCTGTGGTGAAAGATTGCACCATGTCTAATTAGAGACAGGTCAGAGTGAAAACAACAAGGCAGAGATTAGTTCACGTGTCTATCTTCTGAGCACACCGGCTTTTATTGTTCTTCTTACTCCTGCTTGTGTATGCTCACCTGACCAATTACTTGTGATTGTTTTCAACTTATTGTTTCATATTAAGTTAATTAAGCTATCATGATACAGTGATTCAAGAAAATAAATAGTTATAAAAACAATAAGCATTTCATATTTTTTATTATTCATATTTCCCAAATGTACTTTACTGATTTGATAAAACTAGCAGATAAGAAAAGTCAGATGTCATTCACTCCCATAGTTTTGGCCTAGTTTTCTTGTTAATAATGTTGTCAATTCAGAGTTTTTTTCTTTTTTGGTATTTAGATTTCTTTTTCTCCCAGTTTCCCCTCCCTCCTCTTCTCCCACTCTCCTCGACCCCCCTCCCCAGCCCTATCCACTTCTCCTCTGTTTCTGTTCAGAAAGGGACAGGAATCCCATGGATATCACAAAGCAAGACATATCAAGTTGCCATGAGACTAAACACATCCCTTGTATTAGGCTTGACAAGGCAGTCCAGTATGAGGAATAGGTTCCCAAGAGCATAGCGCCCTGAACACGCCTGAACTGGTCAATTCAGAATTCTATATCTCCTCCAGATTGGCTTCCTCATTCCATACCCACAGTGTGTAGTTCTTGTTTATTTGTAAGCCCTTGCTACAGGTTTCAGGCTTGCTGCCGGGATTCTGATCTTGATGATTCCTAGACCCACAGTTGTTAGTGTTTGTTTCTCATGATTATATAGCTTTTTCCTCTCTATCTTGATAGTTCTGAATTTTGTCAAACCGGTGTACACTCACTAGTTCTCAGACAAATCTTTCACCCAATACTTAAGATATTTCACAACCTAAGTAGTCTGTTGATTTCCTCATTTTCTTTTCTTTTTTTTTTTTTTTTTTTTGGTTTTTGAGACAGGGTTTCTCTGTGGTTTTGGAGCCTGTCCTGGAACTAGCTCTTGTAGACCAGGCTGGTCTCGAACTCACAGAGATCCGCCTGCCNTGGTTTTTCGAGACAGGGTTTCTCTGTGGTTTTGGAGCCTGTCCTGGAACTAGCTCTTGTAGACCAGGCTGGTCTCGAACTCACAGAGATCCGCCTGCCTCTGCCTCCCGAGTGCTGGGATTAAAGGCGTGCGCCACCACCACCCGGCCGATTTCCTCATTTTCTTACTTTATATTCCAACTGATTTTGTCTCTTTCTTTTCTGTGCAGTTTTTCTTCTAAGGGTCTCTTTGCTTCCACTGACTAAGATCAGTTCCTAATTGAGGCCTCTCAACCCACTCAGGTCATTTCTATTTGCAGTGCTAGTCCTTGCTTCTGCAGTCAGTGTGATTGCCACTGTCTGGTTCACTTTCAGATGATTAACTTCTTTTAATTTTTAATATTGTAGTTTAATTACGACATTTTTCCCTTTCCTTTCCCCAAACCCTCTCATACACCCTTCCCCAGCTCTCCTTCAGATCATGGCCTCTGGATATTTATATATCCAGATATAAATATATCCAGATATCCAGATTATATAAATCAAACAAACTATGTACCTCTTTAGAATGAGACCATGTGTGTGTTTCTTGTGTTCCTTTCATGAGCATGTTTTAAACATCTTTAAAGTTTCCATTATGCGTTTTCAGATGCTCAAAGGACAATACTTAGAAGAATTCAATATATAGATTTTTATTAATCTATAAGATATTGTGATACCTCTATTAGATCTTATTCCCCTCATACTCTCAGATACATGAATATATTTGTAAATAAGACATTTTAGCATAGTCCTTGGTATTTCCAATACTAATACTAATATAAATAGAAGCCTGATATAGATTCTATTGGCCTAGAATCAACAGCAATGATAATACTGTTTTTGATTGAATAAATTTATAGGACAGATTAATCTCTATACCTGGAAAACATTCAGAAGCTATACAAGAAATTCTGTTGTTAGAACAAAATTAATGTATTTAATTTAGTTTTTGATTTTGTTCCTATTTATGATGGCATCACACTGTTTTCCTGGGCCTTTTGGGTGCTTTTGAATACTTGGGTATTCTGCTACCTACTAGCAAAAAGAAGTATTCCAGATGTCCTAATAAATCCCTAAAATATTTCTGTAATTTAACATAGTAGGGGGTAAATATCTCCTAGACTACCTTTTATATGGGTAGAATTATTTGACTACTTGTAAATAGTCTTGGGGCAGAAAATAAAGTTCCTGTGAATGCTGGGATAGTGATTATCACATGGACCAATTAGCTAATCAGTCAAAGTAGAAATGTAAAAAAATGTATGTCTCAAAATAGAGCAAAGTCCTACTGGAGTTAAAAGCTTGGGCCAAATGAAAGACCCAACAAAGAATTACTTTCAATTCGGAGATAGCCTTGTTGAATTTTGCAGCATTCCTTTAAGTTTAGCTCCCACTGGTTACCGAACTTGGATAATCTGCAACACAGTGATGGAACAATTTAGGGGAGCAGATACCCCAAAAGAGATGTGATGCACATATTCAGCAGAAAGTTTTTACTTCACAGCAGGCGGGGTGTTTATTTTGGAAGTTTCCTTGTGAAGAGCTAATGGGGTAAAGTGTGTGAGAGAGACAGCATTGTCATACAGGACAAAGGAGAAAGTTCTTAGAAAACAAACAGAAGAGCGTCCAAGCCCAGTCTTACCAAGGCATGGATGAAGAGCTTCTCAGTGTAGCTGCTCATTTATACTCTTTCCATAGTGCATCCATAGTAAGATATCAGGAGGGAATGAAATAGCATATGCAAATTGTGTAGTGCTCTGCCTCATACCTGGGCACTTAATAAGTACTAGTGTTTATTGGTAAATATTAATAATGTAAATGGCACTGTTATAAAATTTTATTGTAAAAAAATAAGGATTTCCTTGTTTTTAAAGGATAAATATTTGAATTACTGTTAACAAAGCAATGTTGCATGTAAATGTAGCAAAATTTGCTCTCTCACATGCCTTTTTAAATAGAAATATAATATAAATCATACATGCAATTTAAAATTTTCTGATGGATATATTAAAGATAAAGAAAGTGGAATTAATTTTAGTATTGTTTAAATATTGCATTTAAACCAGTGTTCCTGACTTATTATTTGAAGATGGAATGAATATAAAACATTATAAAGAAATATTCTGTCTTCTTTGTAAAATAGTGCTGAGTTTCAGCATGTATTTCATACTGCAGGGCATCTCAAGTTTGAACAGCCCAAATTGAGAGCTAATTACCACAAGTAGTCCATATCCTGGACTATGTAGATCTGCTTATAATTTTAAAATTTTATATGTGAATCATTTTCTTCCCAATATGAAGTTATTTATGGAATTCGCAATGCCCATATGGATTTAGAGTATTACTCCATACCAAAAGTACAACAAAGAGAAAATTTAAATGTCTATAGAAGTACGTTTACCTGTACTTTCTTTATTTCTGGTAAGAATACATTTAAAAGCCAGAGGATATTCCCAGTGTAAACACATAGAAGCCAAATTTCCCATTTTGATATTTATAATGACATATATATATATATATATATATATATAAAGGCACATATAGTGTATAGGACTTTGAATAGAGCCAATAAATAAGACCCACTCTCTACTTGAGCATGGAATCATTGGGAAATTAGTTATACTAATTTGTTAGATTAAAGGGGAAATTCCTTGAAGACTGCAGCTTAATGGAGGAAGAAATCCAGCTGCTGTTATCTGCTAGATGATCAAGAACTAGGTTCCACTCTCCCCAACTGTGACCCACTCACTAAGTCTTCACTGTCCAATAGATAGCACCTTCTCTCCATTCCAAACAGTAGGTAAGCAATCGTGGAGAGAAACGAGGAAGTAGTACAGTGAAGGGCAAGAATCTTGTCTGAGATTGTCTCAAGGGAAATCTATGAAGATCAAGGGAGACACTTTCCCAACCAACTTCATGTTTTTGTTCCTTTAAAACCAGATGGTAGTTCTCATGCATCAGGACAGTACTGTTACCCTAATGAAGTTATTCTCTTAGAGTGCCAACAGGACTCCACCATGCAGCTTCCTGAGATTGCCGGTGAGCACCCTGGTTTCTATTAAGAAGCCCTTAAAAACAAATGAGAATGGTGTGCTATTTTTGATTTAGCGCCAGTACCTTGCTAAGTGGTCACCTTTATAGAAACCACATATATTTTTCCTTCCCATTCTATGTAGGCAACAGTTCACTAGAGGATACACAATGAGGTCGCATGAAGGCTTACAAGTGTTCCCACACAAAGTGCCACCAACGTAAACATGTTCCAAATTTGTACTACATTGTTGTTATCTAAAGGCTTGGAAAAAAACTAATGTTCAAGAGTAAAATCATAATGAAATTAAACTCCAGAGCTTTAAACTAAAACTCTAAGGCAATAAAATTCTCAAATCCAATTCTCTTATCCTTGTGAGTTATACACCCAAACAACAGAAATTCAAGTTTTCATTTATAATTTCATATATGATAAGAATCCTTTAAAAAAAAAACCTATAGCCATGAGGTCCGCTTACTGACTCTTTATATGCCTCCCATGAGTTCAAAAACATGTCCCTGAAATACCCCTCTCATACCCTTATGAATTTTCAGGAGAAATCCTGTGGCGGTGGTGTGATGAAGAGCAGAATCAGCCATGCTGATCTACTCCCCCAATCCCTAGCTCCACCCCCTGTCTGTAGGTCAGCCACACCCTCCCTCCCCTTCTCCCCCACCCTGTCCGTGGGTCAGTCACTCCCTCTGTCTGTGGGTAAGGAGAACATTTAATAAGGTACATTGCTGAAATTGTGCGGGGTATTCTGTCTTCTCCATATCTTTAATTTGTTTAACTAATTATAATTCCCCACTTGACTGAGTAGGGAATCAACTAAGAGACAAATGTTTCAGGGAAGGCCTGTGAGGGCATTTGCAGGAAGGATTCATGAAAAGCAGAACTTCGTCCAGAATGGACAACACCTTCCTGAGGAAAAGACAGTTCACGCTCATGCCTGTCTTCG
The DNA here is from genome assembly GCA_028555095.1 of Dicrostonyx torquatus. NCBI lineage: Eukaryota > Metazoa > Chordata > Mammalia > Rodentia > Cricetidae > Dicrostonyx > Dicrostonyx torquatus. Next base: position 5,711,415 of record JAQHUG010000096.1, read on the forward strand.
ATTCTTGCTGGTGAATGCATCTATCCCATAGTGGCTGTGGCTGCTGCCCTGCTCTTCCTGGCCATCAAACCCAGCTTCTTCAGCTTTTCATCATGGGCTGAAGATGAGCAGATACATAATTTCTATATTCTCATTTGAACACAAATCACTATTTCTCAACACAATGAACTTGCCCCTTGGACTGAATGTCACTAATTACTTAAGAGGTCTCTACTGATGTTCTGTATATGTTCGCACAGTGGTGCTACCTGTCTGCGATGGATTGCACGGTTTTGTATTTTATTTGCAGTTTTATAAATGCTCATAGTATCACTTCAATAGATAGTCAAACACCTATTGTTGAAAAGCACTTTAAAAATACTTGTTTTATGTTCCCTTTTTTCATCTTTCGTAGTGGCAAAATTCTAACTGCAATGTTTGCAACACTAAGCTGATAATAATAAACCTAATGAGGATTGAAGGAGTCAGTTCCTGCTGAGCTATCGTCCTCTTCTTTTGAAGAAAAGAGGTAATGTTTGTGACATTTCTCCTCAGGTTTTGGATTAGAAACAGCTGACGGCTTCACACTCACACGTACCACCAAGAAGTGTCCCAACCTCAAGAGGTAACCAAGTCGAGGGCCCTAAAGACTTGAATCCCTTCTCTGAACAGGTGTCAACCAATCTGGGAGCACATTTACAAATAGTACCCTGCCGTTAATCCACGATGCCTGGCTGTTCTTTCTAATCTTCCTGGGACGAGGTTCCATCCACTGGGACAATTGTAGCTTTTTAACACATTTCTCTGTAATTAGTGAATGTGCATGTCAGTGTTTTCTTGCATATTCCCTGGCTACGTTGGAGACCATTTTACTTCTCCCCATGACCCGTCAAAGATAAAGAATTTGTTTACTGTAAATTGCACACCACTCACTCCTATATGCCATCTGCCACACTTAACCGCATGGTGCTGCAATTTTCTAATAATAGCTCTTTGAACTTAAGAAAAAATAGTCAGAGGTGTTAATCAGAAATGTTAGGGGAATATTTACTCTATCAAGCTTTGCTTCTTGGTGGGATTTTCATTTTGGTATGCTAAAATGATATTGTATTTCTGTCTAATAGGTTATCGCTAAGCAGGGTTCAGAGAGCCCTCTGAGTGGCTGTCATCCAGCATAATCATGAGAGGTGCAGACATAAAGAAAGGCAGGGCGTTTTGTGTTTCAGAAAGTAATTTAGGTCTTTAGCATGAGCTCATGGTCAGGTCACAGGTCAGATCTGTGAAGGTCCCCCTTGGGGCTGCCTCATCTCCTTTACTGTGCTATTTCCTTGCTTCAACTGAAAATAAAATGGCAACAGTAAGTGCCGTCATGCTTTATTTTGTTTTATTATCCCAAATGCTGCAGTATTGGTCAAGGCTTTCTAGAAGGACAAAACCAACAGAATGAATAAATATAAAGAGAAGATTTATGAGATTGGCTTAAAGGACAGGAACTGAGTAATTCCACCATGGCTGTCTGTGCACTGGAGAAACTCAGAATATGATAGCGGCTCCATTCACAAGGATGAGTGTCTCAGCTAAAGGACTGGAGGATCCCTGGAGGGCTGGCTGCTCATCTCCAGCCCATATTGAAAGGCTGAAGAAGCTGAGTTCTGATGGCCAGGAAGCAGGCAACAGTGACAAGTACTATGGGGTAGATGGGCTCACCAACAAGAATCGAAGATAGGTGTTCTGGTGCACCGTCTTTTTCCTCAGACCTCTGCAGGAAGGTGTTGCCCATTCTGGAAGAAGTTCTGCTGTCAATGAAGTCTTCCCACAAATGCCCTCATAGACCTTCCCTGAAACATTTGTCTCTTAGTTGATCCCCTACTCAATCAAGTTGACAATCAAGATTAAATTAATCATCATAGTTGGCATATTGGAAAACAATAAACCACAAGGTTACCTTGGTGCATTATTAACCAACAGACCTTGAATGTTAATATCTCTATAAATCCAGGCCATCCTTCAAACAAGCAAACCACTGGAGTTTATCTAGCAATGGCAACATTGTCACTAGAGGCTTCAGTGGATAGAATTTCTCAGTGCCACTTAGAGAATACCGTTTGCCTTCCAGTAGAGAATCTACTGTCACTGAGTAATAACAGTTCATTTTTTTCTTTGTAGAGTGAAATAAAGTAAAACCGGGGCTGACAAAATGGCTAAGTGGGTGAAGTAGTTTGGGGCCAAGCCTGAATAAACTGGGCTCAATCTCCAGGACTGCACAGGAAGGAATAGAAGAGCCAACTCCTGCAAGGTTTTCTCTGACCTTCACACGTGTGCTGCATGTGCATACACAGACACTAAATAAATAAACAAGCAATAAGACCAAAACTAAGCCCTCCCCCAAATCTCCATATTTCTACTCCCTTGTAGTTCTGCAAAGCACTGCTCCTTGGGAGAGCCACTTTTCCCTTACACTTGTCTCAGAGGGCACTGTGGTGGAGGGAAGCCAGCTGGCTGGACTTGAAGGGCAGGTTGGATTCCTTTTTCAACATTTAATATTTATGTTCCCACATATATCCCCAAACATTTGAGAATATTGATGTTACGACTTACTTTCCCTTATCTCTGAGTCATTGCACTGCCAGAACCCTCATTTAACTAACTGTGATGAAAGAGCATCCTAGATAGTCTGTCCTACAAAGGACAAGCTGTAAACTTTGCCTTTGAAATTTATCTTTTGTACTTCGATATTTTTTTGCTATGAAATGTACCCTGTGCTTCACAAGCTTGTGGATAAAATGGAATTGCCTTTATATTTATGATCACATCTTAATGGCATTAAAACCTCAACCAGCCTTCCAGCAAGTTCCCCTTCCCAGATTTCCCTAAGACTTTTTGGGAATGCTGACACCCTTAACCATGAGTCAGTTATGTGAGAAACTCAAACGCAGTGGTTTTATCTGTCAGGTGTATCCCCATTAAGAGTCCTCGATTTTCTGGAATTCTCTTTCATTCATGGCTCTAGGAGATTTCCAGAGACAAGATCAGTCAAATGATCTTCCTCCCGATCTTTATGCCTTCCATGCTGAGACCCTCACTGAACCACCTGCTTCTTTGGCTCCTCGTCCACTGACTTGGTTTGCTCTTAGTGAGGAGGACAGTGTTCCTTTCTCAGATCATACTCAGAAATGAAAGACTCAAGCCCAATTACATGAGCCACAGATTTCATCATTTATGACAGTTTTACTGTCTGCATGCTTTCTCAGTCAGTTCAAGGTACTGTAGCAAAATATCATAGTCTGGAAGGTTTATAAACAAAACGTATTGGTGTTTACCCCCTCTTGAGACTGTAACCCTCAGGTCAGGGTATCAACATAGTTCTATTCTATTAATAATTCTCTTTCAAGTACCGACTGATACACCACATCTTCCTGCAATAGAAAGTATCTTCTTAAGTATAGTAATTTCACTTTTGAGGGATTGGTAGTCACAAATTAATTACCACTTAAAGGTTACAACTCCTAGAGTTATCTCATTTGAGTATTGGAACTTCCAGCTCTACTTTGGGAAACAAAAACATATAGTTCATGCAAATGCACCTACATAGAGTCATTTCTCCTGACAAACTCACATTGCAAGGACTGGACAAGGGCATGTTTAAAAACTGACCCAAAGAGTCATGTTGGGATTGGCAAGAGTCTTGTCTCTAGAGGGGATCCCAGGTGTTCCCAGGGATGTCCCCAGCTAGGTAGTTGGGCAGTGGAGGAGGGGGTGCCTGAACTGACCTTGTCCCATGGTTACATTGTTGAATGTCTTGATCGTCACCATAGAAATTTCGCATGATGGATGGAGATAGAGCCAGAGACCCACATTCACATCAGAGCAAGGGACTGAGCTATCAAGGTCCAGTGGAAGAGCAGAAGGAGGGAGAAGATGAGCAAGGAAGTCAGGACCGTGAGGGACTGGCCCATCAACTGAGACAGTGTGCTTGATCTATTGGGAGCTCATCAAATCCAGCTGGACCAGGACTGAATGAGCATATGACCAAACCAGACTCTCTGAATGTGGCTGCCAATGGGGACTGACCGAGAAGCCAATGATAATGGCACAGGGACCTATCTATCTCTTCTGCATGTATTGGCTTTTTGGGAACCTACTCTATATGGATGCATACCTTCTTAGACCGAGAGGGAGAGGGGAGGGTCATGGGCTTTCCACAGGGCAGGGTATCCTGCCCCATCTTAAGAAAGCAGTGGGAGGGTGGTGGGGTAGGGAGGGAGTGGGGGGCCTGGGACAAGGGGAGTAAATGTAAATTTTTCTTTTAAATTTAATAAAAAATGGAAAAAAAACTGACCCAAAGGGGTCCAGAAGTGTATTTCCAACTGGAACATAAGACCAGATGTCTTCTTTTTATAGTAAAATTTCATTTACAAGTATTCATTTTTTCTTTTGCAAAAAGACATGATTTTGTTCTTTGAGCTTTACTTTTAATAACTATTTTGCAAAAATAAACAACAATAACCACCATATGACCAAACTGGAATCTCTGAATGTGGCGGCCAGTGGGGGCTGACTGAGAAACCAATGATAACGGCACGGGGACCTATCTCTTCTGCATGTGTTGGCATTTTGGGAACCTAGTCTATATGGATGCACACCTTCTTAGGCTGGGATGGAGGGTGGAGGGCCTTGGGCTTCCCACAGGGCAGGGTACCCTGCCCCCTCTTAAGGAAGCAGGGGGAGGGGGAGTGGTAGTGGGGGAGTGGAAGGGCCTAGGACAAGGGGAATAAATATAAATTTTTCTTTTAACAATAAAGAAAAAGGAACAGTAACTACAATGCCAATTACTCTCCATGAGACTCTTGCTTAATTATGTAAATTTGTGGAATGAAAATGTTATATGATTAAATGTTTTTCACTATCTTTTGAAATATTCCCAGCCAGGTACTGAAGGAAGTAATGACTGCTGAGTCCAGTCATTAACTAGATCCACTTTACTTCTTGCAAGCAAACCCCTTGCAAGTGTTTTCTTTGTGATAGAACATTTGGATATTGAAAATTAATGAATTAAATAATTTGAGATATGCTTCACTAAATGTATACACACTATGAGGAGAGGAGAACAAAGTACCGAGGTTAAGGTCCCTCTTATTTGGAGAATAGATATACAAATCAGTAGTGTACTGTCTTCAAATTTGGAATGATAATTGTCTTAATGAAAAATGGCATGGATTTAGCTAATAAAAAAGATCTGAAAATTATGGTGTAATTTTTCTATGACTCTCTTCATTTTACTTATCTATATCGTGGTATTTTTATTTATCTACTTCAATTAAGGTATGAATTAGAGAGACTTGTACATTGGATAAATTATATATAATCCTTATTCATTATTTTGTTCAGTTGATTATGGATTCTTTTAGTATTAGGGATTGAAGCCAGGGCCTATGCATTCTAAGGAAGAGTTCTATCACTAAGCAATATCCCTAGACTTCTTTTATTTATTTTGAAACATGGTCTCACTAAGTTGCACAGGCTGACCTTGAACTCATTCTGTAGCCCAGATAGTTCTTGATTTTACAATCCTCCTGCCTCAGCCTTCTGAATAGCTGGTTGGGACTGCAGGCATGTACTCCCACACCAGGCTCAATTCTTGCTTTTAAGGAGTTAATGATCAGAAGATGATATGCAGATAAACTGTGTGAGTGCACACTACACCATCAACAACATGAAAACACCTGAGATTTCACCCTGTTTTAAAGTCTAATGGATGATCCTGCTGCTGGGCAGAGAAAAGAACTGTATTGCTCATATCACCACAGGCCAGATATGTTCACTCTCCCACAGATTTCCTAGTCACTTGTGAAAGCGGTTTTTGAGAGATATGCTTCTCTTCTTCCCTCTGTTGGAAATGTATTGATAGGTGAATGTGAACAGCATTCTCAGGGATTCTTTTCAGGTTGCACAGCACCTTCTGCATCTGTTATATCTGGAAATTGTAGATTCACATGCTGAAAAAGTATTAGGTTTCTGTGGTGGTTTGCAAAGGAATGGTCCCCATAGCCTCACAGATTTGAATGCTTGGTCACCAGGGAGTAGTGCTATTAGGAGGTGTGGCCTTGTTGGGGTAGACGTGGCCTTTTAAATGTTCAAGCAACACCCAGTGCCTCTCTGCCTGCCTGCTGCCTGCACATCCAGATGTAGAACTCTCAGCTACTCTCCAGCACAATGTCTGCTTTCATACCACTATGCTTCCTGCTATAATGACAATGTACTAAACCTCTAAACTGTAAGACAGCCTCAATTAAATGTTTTCCTTTTTAACAGTTGCTGGGAGCATGGTGTCTCTTCACAGCAATAGAACACTAAGACGGAAGTTGGTACCAGGGACTGTGGTATTGCTGCGGTAGGCTTGACCATCCTTCTGTTGGGGGAATATGGAACACGTTGGGACTTTGTGTTAGGAAAGTAGTTTCAAGCGGGGCTTTATGGGCCATTCTAGTAGGAGCTTGGGATACAGTCGTACTGAGAGAAGTTTGAACTGTGGGGACATGGCTCAAGAGGTTTTAGAGGAGAAGAATATTAGTATGTAGCCTAGAGATGGTTCTTGTGAAATTTTGGCAAAGAATGTGGCTGCTTTTTTCTCTTGTCAAAACAGTCTGCCTTAGGCTAAGTTGAGGAGTTTTGGATTAATGGCATTGGCAGAGGAGAGTTCAGAACAGCCTAGTAGTGACTGTGTTTGGTTATTAGTGGCCAGGCTTATGTAGATCTACAGTGAAAAGGAGCAAGCTGAGCAAGAAAAAATGCAAAACATATAGTCTGAGGACAAAGAGGCACCAGGAAAATAATAGAGCTAAGTCCTGTGCTCAAAGAGATAAACAGATTAAATAAAAGTCCGATCCTAAATAGAATAAAGAGTGTTGTGGTGTTGTATCAGTACCCCACCCAGCTAAGCTTCCAATTTGTGAAAAGAAATTAAAGAAAAGCTTAGGTCAGGGTGTGGTGACACATGCCTTTAATCCCAGCATTCGAGAGGCAGAGGCAGGAATAGCTCTAGTTTGAGGTCAGCCTGGTCTACAGAGCAAATTCCATGATAGCGAAGCTTAGGCAGTGAAGGAAACCATCAAAAACAGAAATCAGGGGAAAATACATTTGAACAAGGGGTCATGTTCTAGCCCCAGCAAGGAGAAGAATTTGTTAACTTCAGCCACATGGTTCTGGTTTAGAGGCAAGGATACAAGAAAGGGGTTGCAGGATCTTCTTGCAGAGCTAAGGAAAGCTGTGAAGGTCAAGTGTGTGTCAGGGGTGTCCGTGCAGTAACGCCGTTGTATGAGTTGTGAAGGTCAAATCTGGATTGCCTTGGAGCCTTCAAGATGTCCAAGACGGCAGAGCAGTGGGATTTCTGCTGAGGAGAATGGTTAACAGGGAGTGAAAACAGCCCAAGAGAGAGAAGCATGTTGCAGTCAACAAAGCTGAAAGGAGTTGGAGATCTGAAGAGCCCTTCGAGATCAGGTATCTTTTGTAAGGACCTGAGTTCAGTTTCCAGTGTCTAAGTCAGGCTGTAACTCCTGCTGTGGAGGGCCTGGTGCCCTCTCTGGTCTCCGAGGGCAACACATACACATGTACAAGTAAAACGCACAACGTATACATTATTAAAAATATCTTTAAATTTTAAAAACATGAATAGATAATGAAAGATTTATATACATACACAGTGGACTTTTACTCAGCTGTAAATAATCATAAAAACTAGAGTTTGGAGCTTGTCCAGCTAGTTTCCAGTCTTGCTTTGGTCCAGTATTTCCTCACTATGTTCCCTTTCCATATATATATATATATATATATATCACACAAACACACATATGTAATGTGTATTTTGTGCCATTGCATGATGGAAGCAGGGGATCTGCTTTTCAGTTGTGATCTTACAAGGGTTACAGTTACGAAATTGCTGATGAGTCTTAGAATACACTTTGAACTTTGGACTTTTGAACAGTGTTGAGACTGTAGCAGACATGGGGGCTTTTGAAGTTGAACCAGATGCACATTTTGCATTATGATATGGCTGCAAGCCTATGTGGGACAGGAGTGGAATGTGGTGGTTTAAATAAGAATGGACCCTGTCGATTAATAAATTTGAATGCTAGGTCACTAAGGAGTGGCACTGTTGGGAGGTGTTAGCTTCTTGGAGAAAGTATGTCCCTGGGGGTGGGTTTTGAGGTTTCAATTGATCAAGCCAGGCCCAGTCTCTCTCTGCTTGTCACCTGTCCATGCTCTCAATGCCCTCTGCAGCACCATGGCTGCCTGCAAGCTGCCATCCTTCAAGCTCTCAGGGCAATGAACTAAACCTCTGAACTGTAAGCCATCCTCAGTTAAATCCTTTCCTTTTGAAGAGCTGCCTTGGTAATGGTGTCTCTTCATAGCAATAGGACATTGACTGAGACAGTATCATATTGACCTTTTTATACAAAGTATTTTGATTGACGGTCCCCACTAATCCCCGTTGCTGCTCTCCTGACATCCTTTTATATCCTCCCCAGCTCTACTTTTACTTTTTCTCTCAAGTGTCCCTTCCTTCTCACTGTCCTGCCTTTTCCTCTTGTTCCCTCTCAGTCTTTATTCCAGATGTTTACCTGTGTTTATACCCTCTTCTACATATATGTTACAAACTGGATTCTGCATATCAGAGAAAACATGTAGTTACTGTCTTTCTGAGTTTGGGTGCCCTCTATTAATATTACACTCCACAGCTCCATCTACTTTCCTACTTTATGGGTTCTTTACAAAAGAGCAACGTTCCACTGTGTATGTGGACAGCATTTCCATTATCTATTCTCTTTTTGAAAGTTAAGGTTTTTAAAATAATATATACACATATATGTGCATGTGTTGCCTGCAAAGGCCAGAAGAGGGCACCAAATCCTCTACAGCTGAAGTTACAGCCTGACTTAGACCCTGGGAACTGAACTCATGTCCCTACAAAAACAATATATACTGTTAATCCCTGAGCCACCTCTCCAGCCCACTACTCATTTGTTGATGTGCACTTGTGCTCTGTGGGGAGCACATTCAACCACAGCATCAGGTGGTTCATGTTCAGAACTCATGCAATTCACCGTTAGAACAGAATTTCTCAATCATCCCTCATTTAGTTAGTTTCAATATTTCTTCACTTAGCTCTTACAGTTTTAGATGTAAGCTTTTCCTGGATTATTTATAATTGCGATTGTAAATAGGATAATTGAGGTTATAGTTCAAAGAAGTCATTGCTAATATATAAGAAAACTATTAATTTTTATAATTTATCTGTATACATTATTGAAACCTTATTTTACTACTTTTTAAAAAGTTCTAATCATGTTGTCTTTGAAGATAATAAGTGTAAATTTTTCTCTGCATATTAAATGTTAGTGAACCAAAGTGAGGTAGTGATGGGTATGGGAATTCTTATCTTTCCTGATTCTAGTGCAAATGTTTCTAAATCTATATGTACAATAAAGTCTTTACTGGGGTGCTGGTTAATATATTTTCCTTTTTTCTAAGCTTTTAAAGGGAACTTTGTTAATATTTGAACACTCAATATGTTTTAATATAGTTTTTTCAGAAATTGCCATGCCTTGTTACAATTGTTGTGATTTTGATTTTAGATAAAAACATTTTAATAATTAAATTTTTATTGAAGTATTTTTGCTGTGTTTTTATTTTGTGTATATTTGGCCATGGTAACTTATATTTTATTGATGTAAACATTATGGTCAATAGTTGTGAATGCCTTTTTTTTTCTCTCAGAAGAAATGGATGTCCTCTAATCATAGTCAAACTCTTTCACCGAACCTGGTTAGATTAAGATTGTTCATCTGCTATCCAACTCCAGTATATTCTGCTCCAGTAGTGTCTGCTTAATCTCTTTATTTTATTGTTTCCTTTTTTTAATTGTTAAAAGAAAAATTTACATTTACTCCCCTTGTCCCAGGCCCTCCCACTCCCCCAATATTCCCCCACTGTCCTCCCCCTGCTTCCTTAAAAGGGGGCAGAATACTCTGCCCTGTGGGAAGCCCAAGGCCCTCCCCGCTCCATCCTGGTCTAAGAAGGTGTGCATCCATATAGAATAGGTTCCCAAATAGCCAATACATGCAGAAGAGATAGATAGGTCCCTGTGCCATTATCATTGGCTTTTCAGTCAGTCCCCATTGGCAGCCACATTCAGAGAGTCTGGTTTGGTCATATGCTCATTCAGTCCTGGTCCAGGTGGATTTGATGAGCTCCCAATAGATCAGGCACACTGTCTAAGGTAGCTAGTTACCCATCATGCTTGTAAAGGGCATGAGGTCCTGAGATCACAGACAGTACTATCGGAAGAAGAAATGTTCAACACACATGCTTTTCTCTTCAGCAGAAGGGTTTATACCTGTTTCCATCCAGAAAGCTGGGAACGGATGGTGTTTATTACCCGGTGATCTTTGCTCTCTGTAGGGTAGGCCTCACCCAAGTCCCCCAGATTGTTATCTTTGTAGAAGTCTCCGGGGCATCGCTTCACAGCCACTAGAACCCAGTCTTAGGGAAGACATCACACATACTTTGCAAAGTGCATGTCTTCTAGGTTTTTATACTTCCCTGTGTTCCCATCAGGCATTTATTAGTTTGTAAAATGTTTTGGATCTGTTTTCTGACAGGCTTTCATTCTGGAACCCAGTCTGACATACAATTTGCTCTGTAGCTGAGGGTGTCCATGAACTCGCAACTATTTTGACACAGCCTATTGAGTGCTGGGATTAAAGGTGGGAACCATGATTTCCACCTTATGAAATATTTGTTGACAGAAGCATTTCATCAGGACGAAAACCTGTTCTCTATGTGGTGCCATGTACTTTAAACTCTTCTTGGGGTGATGTAATAATATCTATTTTTATTGGAGAAGGGAAATTTGACTTCTCCAACAATGTGCTTTGATTTTCTTTACTACAGAGTTTGCTCTTTAATATTATTTACAGTTTCACAGTTTATGAATTGGTCCATACATTTGCTTTTAGAAATGCTAATTATTAAATACAATTAGCTTTTAGGTACTTTATCATTTTGAAACTATTGCCAATGAAATACTTCTTTCCATGTTCATTTTTACATTCTGTTGATAGGCATAAATGAAAATTGTTTTGTTTATACATGCAGCACTTAATCTATGAAATTGTCATTATTTTAGAGATGTTCTAGTTTAGTCTTGTACAGAGTGCCTTTTAAATTTTAAACTCCACACCGATACCATCAAACATATTAAATAACCTTACGTCTTCTGCTCCAATTTTATGAGTATTTTCATTTTATACTGAATTCTCTAGATTCCAAGAGACCATAGTAAATAACAATTATGATTTTTAAACTTTTCTGTGATCTGAAATTAAAACTGATTCTGCTATTTTACCACTTAGGTTTTAAAAAAGAAGTTTTGAATTTCATCACAACCATCGAGAGACCACTGACTGAATTTAGAAGCATATATCCTAAATTAGTGGCTTAATTCAGAAATGGATTCATAATTTGATTACATTATTGGATGATTGTGTAAGATTTCAGGGCTGGGGCTTAGGTAGAGGAAGCTGGTCACTGGGGGTATGTCTTTGAAGGCAAGATTTTTTTCTTTGCTTTCTGGACCCCACGCCATAAGCACCTTTTTTGTTTGCTGTTCCCTTCTGCTGTATGTTCTGCCTCCTCACAGGCTTTGACACAGTAGGGCTTGTTCCCCACAGACAGAAACCTCTGATTCTGCAAGCCAAGAAAAGGTCTGCCCTGATTGGAAGTTGTTTCCCACAACAGTGAAATTCTAATTTAGCTATTCATTTGTCAAAATTGCTTTATTGTGACTCTTGCTACCTCCTCTTCATCAATCATCTCATCTTCAACTGAGGCTTTTGGAAGTGAATTTCAACACTAGACAGTTCCTCTAAGTATTTCATTTTTACTATTATTACAGCTCCCATGTGTGCTGCTCATTTCCCAACTTCATTGCATGCTGGCTCTTCTCTTTCCTTTAATATATATATATTTTTAAGATGGGACCTTTATGTCTTTTTCCTTGCCTGGAACTTTCTTTTTTATTGTTTTTATTGATTTATTGAGCTATGTATTTTTCTCTGTTCCCCTTCCATCCCCTCCTCTCCCCTTCTACTCTCCTCCATGGTCCCCATGCTCCCAATTTACTCAGGAGATCTTGTCTTTTTCTACATCCCATGTATGTTTTTCTTGGGGTCTTCTTTATTGTTTAGTTCACTAGCAATGTGAATTGTAGGCTAGTAGGAGTTTTTTTCTTTATGTTTGAAAGTTACTTATTAGTGAGTACAAATAATATTTGTCTTTCTGGGTCTAGGTTATCTCACTCAATATGATATCTTCTAGATCCATCAATTTGCTTGCAAATTTTAAGATACCATTATTTTTCTCTACTGTGTAGAACATCATTGGGTAAATGTGCCACATTTTTCTTATCCAGTCTTTGGATGAGGGGCATCAGGTTGTTTCCAGGTTCTGGCTATGGCAAACAATGCTGTCATGAACATAAGTGAGCACATGTCCTTCTGGTACAACTGAACATTCTTTGGGTATATATTCAAAAGTGTTACTGCTGGGTGGATCTTGAAGTAGATTGATTATTAATTTTGTGGGAAATTGCCATACTGATATTATTTAAATGGCCTTCACATGGAACCCATTCTCTTTGGATGGATACCTTTGTCAGTCTAGGTTTAGTAAGAAGGGCCTTGGACCTTCCCCAAAGCAATGTGCCTTACCCTCTCTGAGGATTAGATGGGGTTGGGGTAGGAGGGTATGTGGAGGGAATTGGAGGAGAGGAGGGAGTGGGAACTTGGATTGGTATTTTTTAAAAATCTAATAAGGTAGATTTACATAGATCTAATCTATATGGGAAGTAGAAAAAGACAAGATCTCCTGAGTAAATTGGGATCATGGGGACCTTCGGGGAGGGTTGAAGGGGGGAGGGGAAAGGCAGGGAGGTAAACAGAGAAAAATGTAGAGCTCAATAAAAATCAATTAGCAAAAAGGAAAATGGAAAAAAAGATGTAACTATGGTGTGGGATTTTCCTCTGTATGCTGTGATTACCGTTAATGAATAAAGAAACGGCTTTGGACCTATAGCAGGGCAGAACTTAGCTAGGTGGGAAAAACTAAACTGAATGCTGGGAGAAAGAAAGGTGGAGTCAGGGAGAAGTTATATAGCCCTGCAGGAGACTGATGCCAGAACTTTGCCCTGTAAGCCACAGCCATGTGACAATATACAGATTAATAGAAATGGATTAAATTAATATAAGAGTTAGCCAATAAGAAGCTAGAGCTAATGAGCAAGCAGTGATCTAATTAATACAGTTTCTGTATGATTATTTTGGGTCTAAGCTAGCCAGGAAGCCGGGAACCAACAAGTGACCTCCCTCTGGTGTGGGAAAATTGTCTGTATTCTGTCAATCATGTTTTAAATAAATGCTGATTGGCCAGGCAGGAAGTATAGGTGGGAAAACCAGACAGGAAGTAGAGGTGGCACAAGGAGAACAGGAGAATTTGGGAAGCAGGAAGCTTCCGTAGCATTCCTGCACAGATCTCCAAAGAGGCAATATGTAAGCTGCCCGGCTGAGAAAAGGTACTGGCCATGTGGCTGACAATGGGTTAATATAACTTATGGGAGCTAGTAAGAAGACTGAGATAATGAGCCAATCAGTGAATAACCTAATGTAGACTCTCTGTGTGATTTTCTTTGGGGCTTGCCGGCTGTGGGGTACTGGGCGGGACAGAAACCCCAACGAGCCAGCCTTCATGTTACATCCCTCCTACATGACGATATCAAACAATATTAAAATGGGATTAAGTAATTTACATTACAAGTTTAAAAATTGTTTCACACTAAATAATTGATTATTTCTGTGTATTAATTTGTATTAACTGTTATGGAACAATATGTTTCCTCCTGTCATTTTCTCACATATGTACAGAACACACAAACACACTAGAATCAACCCTGATTCCTTAAGGCTATGTTTTCACTCTACAAATTTTAGTCTCCTAAAGTTGATATTAACAAGGAAAATGTGTTGATAAGTAGGAAGATCTCTATAACATTTGTTGTATGTTGGCCAACTATTTTGTTTTGATATTATTGCCAGTGTCCGTACTTATTAAGCAGCACATCCTCTGCTACAAGGATCAGTTTCTATTTACTTTAATTACTTGAACATTTTTAAGCCTTGTGTCTTAAAGTTAATTAAGTCTGAAGTCTTACAGTTAATTAAGGGTCTTATGATACAATTTAAGTTGGCATTAAAGAACAGTAAGTCTAATTAGTATGAAACATTTAACCTAACAACTTTACTCAAAACATGCCAATAAGGTAAATGGGTTTAGAAAATGAATATTGCTGCTAAGGCTCATAGGGATAATTTTTAATGATTTTAATTATTTTAAATCAATATAGCTTTACATATGCTTCCACATCTCAAAATCTCAAAACTCCAGTGTAACTAATAATTACTTCTCTGATCTACACGACATAAGTTGTTTTTGATTAATTACGTCCCCTCTCCTAATATGAATTAGTAACACATGAACTAAAATGTTGTTGGTACTTTTAATTTGCACCAATATTTACCACAATTGAGTGTTGAATGTGGTCATTTTACATAAAATACTTACTTTTAAAAGCCATATCAATAATTTAATTATTTGTATACTAAAATCAAACAAATTTAGGCCAGTGTAAAATATTTATTATGTATACAATGTTCTGCCTGCACGCATCCCTGCAGGTCAGAAGTTGGCACCAGATCTTATTTCAGGAGGTTGTGAGGCACCATGTGTCTGCTGCGAATTGAACTCAGGACCTCTGTAAGAACAACCAGTGCTCTTAACTGCTGAGCCATTTCTTCAGCCTGGCAAGTGTAAAATATTACGACAGCTTTTAAAGGACAGCTTGATATGTCTTTGTTTATTTTTGATCTTAGTAACTAATCTGTAACCTATTGACTGAAATTGAGTCATTACACATTTGAGACCTCTTTTTTTTTTCTGGAAGGGAAGACTGGTAGCTTTTAGAACTAATATGCTCGATTTCCCAGAACACAATTTCTCTACAGATTCTTGTTCTATTTAGCCAATTTTTCCCCAAGGATCCATTATTGTACAAAAGTGAAAGTATATGTGATGCTTTTTGACATTTCTTGAATAGATTTTGGACTAATTCAGATATCTCTGAGATCTCCATATTTGCATGAATCTCCTTAACTGGTAGGTTTCCCATACCAATGTTTATTTTTTGTCCTCTTTGATTCTATTTGGAAAATGCTCTGCGTACCTTCAATCCCACCCAATGTGCCTCTTGGTTGATGAATTGCCATAAGCTGTCAATTTTAGCATTGTTTTATTAGCATCGAGAATATCAAGATGATATGCAAGCTAATTCCATAGCCAGATTTAGTCACTTGTACTGTCACTTCAAACTTTCACATAAAAAATTTATATTTTTCATGTTCAATACATTATTCTTTAATATGAATAACTCTTAAAATGATGTTTGTAATGGTTTTTATTTGAAATGTGTCACATATATTGGCTTTTGTCCTAGAGAAGTTTGGTTTTCTTTCTCTGATAAATGTCCTCTCTGTAGATCTCTGTTTTGACATGATTATAAACATCATTCTCCTTAAAAAGGTAGAGAGTGGGAAGGCAGAGACAAGAAGATTCTTGGAAGCTTGCCGGCCAGCTGATCTGGCCACTGTGGGGAAACTCCCAAGTCAATGAGAAACTGTCTCAAAAAACAGATGAAGGTACCTAAGGATCAACACTTGAAATTGTCTCTTCCCTCTACATACCCGCCATATGCCATGTGGATGTGTATTCAACAAGAAACATCAAGCAGAGCTTTAGGGTACCATGTCTTTTTTGTTGCTCCCATCTCTCTACATGTGCAACTCTTACAGCACGAATAGGTCAGAAATTGCTTACCAAAATAGCAGTCTCATATTTTTCCTTGGAGAGTTTTCACAAAAG
>JAQHUG010000096.1:5728320-5747278 GCA_028555095.1 Dicrostonyx torquatus
TTTGGGAACTTATTCTATATGGATGCACATCTTCTTAGACCTAGATGGAGGGGGGTGGGCCTTGGGCTTCCCATAGGGCAGGGTATCCTGCACCATCTTAAGGAAGCAGGGGGAGGGCGGTGGGAAAAAAATAAAAATAAATAAAAAAGAAATACTTTTGTGCTGTGACTGGTGGACAACCATCTCTTAAAATGGCCAAATAATGGCCTCCTAAAGATGCCCAAGCTTTAATTCCTTGCTCCCTTAATATATTCTACAGCAAAAAAGAGATTTCACTGGCACACTGAAGATCACAGCTCTTGGAATACACTTACTCTTAGGAATCTGGATTGTGTCATTGGTTTTTGTTTTTAAATGTGAAGGGTATTTTTTTCTGACCAGAGATAGAGGAAAGAAGGATGAAAAGATATCCAGGAACCTCTGAAGTCTTGGAATAATATGATATATAGCTGATGGCTTCAAGATGAGGAAGCAACAGCATTAGAAAGTGATAGAAAGAGTGAAAGAATATTTGGCTTTCAGGATTACTAACAGGATAACACACCTCGCTGTTAAACAGTATCTCTGGATGCAGGAAAGGGTTTCTGGGGTTCTTTATTCTGATGGTTTTTCTATTCACAGTATGAAATATTCCTTGAGCCCACCTTGCTTCCTTCTTTTCTTCTGCATGCTCTATTCTTCTGGACACCTACTTATTTCTTCCGTGAAGAGCTGTAAAATGCCATAGTGTTCAGAAAAAAAAAACCCTTCTTTGTAAATGGTTTTCTTTGCTTCTTTAGTCTGGAGCCAAAAATATCACATTTCTGTTTTGGGAGCAACAAAAAGAGCTTCTGAAAAATGTGGATGGATAGCTGAGACAGGGTGGCAGTATTTTTTAGAAACAGTTTCATAGCACCAGATGGTCTAGTATATTCTCAAACAAATATGTCACCTATAATTTGATGAATACCTTCCAAGGTAAAATAATTTTTTTCAGCAGGGAACAGATGGTATCAGTCAAAAGCATATCGAGACACTTTAAGAAAAACTTGATGGCTCAAGTGATTTAACCAACAAGATCTCTGTTTCACGTTTTGAAATTTGTCATCTACAAGTAATTCAGCCTTCTTTCCAAAATTCACCCCATGGAGAATTGAACTAATCATGTTTTATTTGATATTTTGTAATAGTTGTGAAAATTCCAGGTTGATTTCTGGCTCTGTATTCAAGTATTTATTATATTAGGGCTCAAGAAGAAAAACATAACTTAAGTGTTTCAAAATAGAAAATACTTTGTGCTCAGATGTGACACTATTTTAATGAGACTGGATCAGTTTTTATCTTCAAAGGTTTGAGATATGACCAGACAGCTTTTTTATTCAGTTTTTTCCCTTAAAGATTAGAACAGAAGAAAATAGAAAAGAAAGATTTCTATGGGGCTGAGGAGATGACTCAGCAGGTGAGAGCTACACATGTGTACACATCTGAATTTGAATCCCAGCAGCCATGTAAAAACACATGTGGTTTCATGCCCTTGTAACCTCAGTGCTATGGGAGGTGGGAGGAAGGGACAAGAGAATTCCTAGGTTTTTCTGGAAGTCAACCTGGTTCCAGGTTCCGTATGATATCTTGCCCCAATAGAGAAAGGCAGAGAGTGAGAGACCAAAATATGCCAATTTCTTCCACACAAGAATGAGCATACATCATACACACACACACACACACACACACACACACACACACTTTTCTGAAGCTAAAGGTGTGGACTATTAAGGAATAATTACATTATTAATCCTTTATTTTGCTCTAGCTTTGGGCATATAATGTAATAGGGTATGATTCAGAATTCCCAACTTTCTGCCGGAGCAATGGCTCAGAAGTTAAGAGCACTGACTGCTCTTCCAGAGGTCCTAAGTTCAATACCCAGCAACCACATGGTGGCTCAACAACCATTTGTAATGAGGTCTGGTTGCCTTTTCTGGCCTGCAGACATACATGCAGACAGAACATTGTATACATAATAAATACATTAAAAAAAAACTAGAATTCCCAACTTTCTGGTATCACCCAAACAAGAATAGATTGCGAGGAAGGTTGAGGAAAACGAATATTACCTTTATGTGTGTCTAGTGTTCCTATACAAACCAGAGTGAGATCTAATAGATTATCTTTTAAACTGTGATGCATTTGTGAGTGTAGCCATAGACTGGGATTGCAGAGGAAAAACAGAGGTCTGTGTTTACCCTCATCATATGCAATTAGTGTGTGATAAACGTATCACTGACTGGAGTATTGTGAAGTGTGCCCACATCTTAGGTAGGCTGGCAATACTCTAATCTTATGCTTTCATATTTTTAGCACTCTAAGTGAAAGACTCATTTGTAAAACCATTTAAATTATGAATCTTTAAATGTAACGGAATTAAAATTCCCTCTCAAGAATGGTGTTGTAGATCATGTATCATGAGATCACAGGAGAGTTGCAATGTCTCAATTCCACACTTTCAGCTTTAAAAATAAGATGAACTGGAAACTTTGTTTTAAAGATGATTGGGGAAATTGCTTAAAAATAGAGAGAATTGGTGGCATAACACTCAGAGGGAACTGCTTTTGCTTATCAAGTCTGTCACCACTGTCTCTGAATAAGAGTAGCCTTACTTTAGAGAAGAATTCTATTAATATAATAGTCTAAACCTTGGTACCTGGAAAGGCCAGCAGAATTTATTGAATCTATGAGATAGTCAAAACTATCCTGCATTTTTTTTCCTCTAGGACATGAGGTTGGGAGCTTGGTTAGGACTTTAAAGGCAGGGTGAAATTACTTTTGGTTTCTTCATTCTAGAATAATTTGACAGATCAAATTTATGCATCAAAATATTTATCCAAGGGCAAGCAAGAAGGCTCCGTTGATAAAAGCACTTACCACTAAGCCTGATGACCTGAGTTTGATTTTCAGAATCCACATGGTTGAAGGAGAGAATTAACTCTTGCAAACTGTCCTCTGATCTGCACATGCCTACATGTGTGAACACACACACACACACACATCCACACATAAAATAACTTTTAAAAAATCTAATGAATATATTGGACTTATCAGAATCCAGAAACTACAGAGTTAAGTTCACGATCTATAAAGGATAGAATTGAAGCCGCAATCATTCTTCAGGATTACAAAGACATAGCCTTTCAGAATCTAAACCAAATTCCAGGATGGAAGCTCAAGAAACATTTTGGCAAATAGTAGTTTCTAGACCTTGCTCAGTTCAGTCACTGTTTGGGGTTAAGTGACAAATTTTTAATTTATCTGCCTAGGGTGAAGAAGAAATAACCTTTCTCTGGGGGGAAACACTACTGAACTGTGCATTTGGCTCCATGGCTCAGTGCCATTTCTGTGTCCACTGCCATGCAATCTCCACCACTGAAAACTGAAAATAAACACAAACAGCTTTAACAATGATTTAACATATGCCTCAGATGTGCTAAAATTATGGGACTATCAGAATTGCCAAGATCAAACACACTGATGACAGCTTATGCTTATGTGGGGTAAGGGGAACACTCCCCCATTACTGGTGGGAATGCAAGCTTTTATAGCCACTTTGGAAATCAGTATGGCGATTTCTTAGAAGATAAGGAAGCAATCTACCTCAAGACCCAGCAATACCACTTTTAGGTATATGCCCAAAGGATGGTCAATCATATCACAAAGATCTGTGCTCAACTATGTTCATAGCAGCATTGTTCATAATATCCAGAACCTGGAAACAACCTAAATGCCTCTCGAACAAAGAATAGATAAGGAAAATGTGGTACAATTTACACAATGGAGTACTTCTCAGTAGTAAAAAAAAATGATGGTATTTTGAAATTTGCAGGTATGGATGGATCTAGGAAAAAAATCATATTGAGTGAGGTAACCCAGGCCCAGAAAGATGAATATAAAATGTACTAACTTACAAGGAAAAGCAGTTACAGTCTACAACTACAGAGAACCTAGACAACAAAGAAGACCTTAAGAGAGACATACATGGATCTACTTAGGAAGGAGAAAAAGGCAATATCTGAGTAAACTGGGAGCTTGGGGGTCACAGGAGAGGATAGAAGGGGAGAGGGGAGAATGGAAGGGGAGTGAACAAAAATGTATAGCTCAATAAAAACAATAAAATAACTAAAAATGTATGGTACTATGAAATATAGAATATTGTGAGTAGTAGGCTTTTGCAAAAGTAGGCATTAAAATCAGACTCTCTGGTAATTCATAAACTGGCTGAATAGAGGACACTCTACAGAAGATATATAGAATTGCATTATCATAAACATTCCTACTTCTTTGAAGATCAGCAAGTAGTGACTAAACTTGAAGGACTGTTTAGAAAAACCATTGCTCTAATTTTGTTTCTCTTGCTGCTTTAACATAATCTGGCAAAAGCAACTAAGGTGGAAAGGGGTTATTTTAGCTGACAATTCTAGGCTGTCATCCGTCATTGTTGAAAAGTCAAGAGAGCAAAAACCTGAAGCAACTAATTACATCCACAGCCAGGATCAGAGAGAGTGAGTACTCCTCAGTTTGCTTTCTCCACTCATACAGTCCTAGACCCAAATCCAGCGAATGGTGCCACCCACACTGGGCTGAATTTTCCCATACCATTTACCATAGTTAATACAATTTCTTACAGATATGCCAATAGACCAACTTAATCTACTCATTTCCACATTGAGATTCCCAATCAAGGCAATACTAGATTGTGTTAACAAATAAAACTGACAATCACGAGCATAATATTAATTATTATTATTCATTTCTGACATTGTATTGGATAAAGTTAACAGGCTAGATTAATGTAGTATACATTATGTCCTTTAAGATACTTAAGCTTCACTTGAAACAAAACACTCTGCTGACCAAAAGAAGAGTAACCTGAGCTTTAGAAGGAATCACGATTTATTTGTTAATCTCTTTCCCTTCCCTCTTATTACTTGATCAAAAATATAAATTTTTAAAAGTCTCCACAATTTCCATTGGATGATTATTCCTCCAATAATTTCCTCACATTGCCTTGAGGAAAGTTAAGATTGTTATAACTGCAGTACAAAGAGAAAAATATCAAGAGGTATTCAGGTTTTTATTTCTTCCCAGACTGGCTCTTGAAACACACATCAGAATCGATACTTTTACAAGACAAAAACTGGCATTTTAAATGCTGAGTTTGATTGAAAGGGAAATGGTCACTTGAGAAATAAAACGGAAGGGTCTGAAAAAACAGGCACTGACATTAGGACTATGACAATAGAACAGAAATAAAATTGAGGAAGACACACACTATCCTCTCAGGTGCAAGAGGGACAATAGCTGATGTGTCAGTTAAGAACTGGAGTTGGCAACTTGGAACAGAAACCACAAAAAAAGCCTTAACAGAACAGAGGATGGGTTAATCTATGAAGAAGTGCTCCAGGTTGGAGTTGTGTTTCTTGATATGAATTCTTCTGACTCTGTCTTTCCATCCTGTTTTTGACTGTCTGGCTTTCATCGTTATAGTAACTTCATGGTCACATGAAGGCTGTGACCAAAAGAAGCAGAAAATGAAGAACTTAGGGAAAAGGGGTTTTTTAAGCACAAAGAAGTTGCCCCTGGCATACCTAATTCTCCAGGAGTCTGTGGAATATCCTTTATTATTATTATTGCCATTATTACTATTGATAATGACAATTACTACTATTATTTTAAAGCTGAACTTCTACAGGCAAGAATAGCATCAGGTCAGTAGATTAGTGAGACCAAGGGCAGGTCTTTGCTGGGTTATCACAAGGGCAGAAGCTGAGGAAATTTTCTTGATGTGGTGTTGCCCAGCTCCCAGGTCATCTGTCTATTCCACTGACACCTCTCTGAACCTTCTCGAGATGTATTTGAGCTGCAAGTTTACAAAGCTGTTATCCTTGAGCAGGATTGCACAGGGATAACATTCTCCCATTTACCCTTCTACTGATAACTTATGCACAAACAGTGTAGAATACCTTTACTATAATTAAATGCTTTCTTAAACTCCTCATTGCTTAATTTCAGTCTTAATAAATTAAAGTGATAAGAGGGATGGAAAATAGTAGAAAGTAACTTTCATTAAAGCTTTTCTTAAGTTAAATAATTCAAGAGACTAATATTTATTATAAAAAAACACTTTGGAATATCCATGGACAGCACTGAGGAATCCCCACCATTGCTTCTAAGCTCTGTTTCAGTAAGCATGTCCTATTACCTCTGTTGTGTTTATGTTGTGGTCAAGACTGTGGCACTTCTATCAAGGTGGCTTGCAGTAGTGTTTGTCTCTGTTTGCCTCCTTTTTTGTATGGGGAAGTATTGGGCAAACAAGGTGTTGTCTTTACTAGGTTATCTTATGGAGGAGACATTGTAAAAGAGGAATACCCCATAAAATAAGAGAAGAAAAATGAACTATAAGGTTGATAAATATAAACCTTTAAAAATTTATGTCCATAGATTCAGAATGAGGGAATAAGCATTCTTCTCCTTTCCCCCAAAAGCACATTGAATGGATAGTTCCAGAGGTGTGCATCTTTATGATGCCATTCATTTGATTCATGATTCATAAGGCTTCTTTGTAGGAAATCTGGCTGGTGTCTGTGCCAACACACTGACTTTACAGATAGGCCCTGGCCACAATTCTCTGTGCTCTGACTCAAGCAGCGGGGCACACTGAGAGAATGTTAACACAGACTCTTTCAAAGTAAAATTTGATAAAAAAAAAAAGAAGCTTATAGGCAATTCTGTTGGTAAACGTAAAAGGAACAATGGCTAGTGGGGAAAAGTAGCATTGTTCCGGTCACAGTTATATTTTGAAATGAAAAAAAAGCCAGCTCTTTCACTCAAACCACTGAAATATCTCTGTCCTTGCTTCAGAAAAATAGTATTATCACCGCCGAAGAAAAGAATAGCCGAGTGCTTTGTTTTTAACCGGAACCAGAGCCCTGTGATTTTGATTACTTATTGCAGGTTTCATCATCTGAGAACCTTGCTACAGCTCAGGATACAGATGGGCTCTTGGAGGATGGAATGTCTGCCTGTTTATATTCTTCTTGACACAGTCTCAAGAGTGTTAGATTCAACAATCACAGAGAAGTTTGCCCTCCATTTGTTTTCATGAGTAATGCAATACACACAATACCAATAAATCCTGTAAATGGTTGTTCTTATATAATGGGCTTTTACTCTTTTTTGTTGACATAATCAGAGAGGTGAATCACAGCTATTAGGGTAGAATAAAGAAGTGTAAGTCAGGAGACAGTATCTTTTAGTTTTTATATCCTTCTGGAGTTAAATAAGTGCCTTATAATAAGTGATTTTAGAAATCATTAAAGTTCAGCCACAAAAATGATTCTGTATGGCTCAGTTTCATGTTTAGCATATAGGAAAAAACATAAAAGATAAGCACTCTCTTAAGTGAGTAAGAAAGCAGCTTATGCTTAGCATAAATGGAGTGTTAAGACAGGCTCTTCCTAGATTCTTTATTAGTAGTGGATATTACTGCTGACAGAAAGAAAGTGAGGATCTTGGCCAGACCTCAAGAATGCTAGGTCAACCTACTCCCTCAGTTTTCTCTTTGACTTGGGAATTTTGAAATGTGGTCAGTGGCCTTTCAGGATCAAATGACTCTCTTGTTCATTTTCCTTGTTCAAAAACAATAATCAGGCTGAGGAGACAGCTCTGTGTCTAAAGTATTTGCCAAGCAAGAGTGAGGAGGAGCTAAATCTGATCCTCAGAACCCATGCTTAAAAAAAACAAAAAAAACCAAAAAAACAAAAAAAAAACCATGAAATAAAACTGGATGTGGTGGTATGTGCTTGTAGTTCTAATGCTGGGGAGGCAGACACCAGAGGGTCACGGGGATGCTCAGGTAGACAGTCTGGCCTGCTTTGTGAGCCTCTGGCCCCAATGACTGATAATATCTGAAGATGGAAAGTGGAAAACATCCACCAATATCCAAGGATTTCTTCTAGTCTCTCCACATACATTTGCATGAATGTCAGATCATATTAAACATGTATGCACAAAATAATAAAAATTTTGACATATAACATTTTTTTTCCTTTAAAATGTCAGAACAATTCCTACAATAATCATAGAAGGACAGATGCAACTTGCAATTGTGAGGAACTCTTCAGGCCTGAGAGTATTTGGTGGCTGACCCCCAAGTCTACAGCTTCCCATACCTCACTCTTCTGTTGTTTGTTGTTAATTTTCTATGACTTTTATACCGCAAGGGTTGAATGCCCTCCAGAAATTAAGCTGCCCCACACTGTCAGGCCAATTTGCTTGATTTCTAACCTTGATTGAGCCCAGCTGCTCCCTAACCAACCTGGGATTCAAGTGGAAGGAAGAGCGGAGAGAAACATCTGACTCCTCTCCGGGGCTCTTTCCTTGTCCCCTATGGTACTGGTGATTGGAGAGTGGGGATTGTGCCTTCTATGGTGGTTCTATGTTTGACACAAGCTTCTGGTACTAAAATATAGGAGTTAGAAAAAGAACTATTCCTGTCTTGGTAGTACTTAGAGTATTGAACTGCAAGTAAACAATGGCTAATTGCATGGGGATGGCTGTGCAGAATAACTAAATCACATTCACACATGATGCCAAAGTGTGCAGTTAATAGCAACACAAAATATCCAATTATGTGTGCTTTTCAGTGACGGTGTCTTCCTGCCCTGAAGTTGATGTGTGATAAAAATGACTCTGCTATTAGGTGTTCATGTCAGACAGAAATATTTTATAATTGAGTATTTTCTATTTGGATAATGAGATGCTGAAATGTACAATGAAAAAAATTAAAGAAAATTGTATCGAGGAATTCAAAAGAATACATTTTAAAAGCATTAATACCATCGAGTAGTATCATCTCAGAGGAACGGTGGCCTTTGGATCATATTACTGTCCTGCTTTGCACGGCTTCTCTCTGCCACATCCTACCTATCCTAAATATATGGTCTCCAGTTCTGATCCAGATATCATAACAGAAAAAAAAATTGAGACAGCAACCATTTTTATTTATTTATTGAGATTTTTGTATGATTACACCATATTTCTATTACTCTTTCTCCCTTCAAACCCTCCTCTATACCTATCCTTGTTCTTTTTTCTTATTCATGGCCTCTTTTTTTTAAAAAAAATAATTACACACACACACACACGGATACCTGGTGTGGTAGGTCCTTCTGTCTATGTGTTGCTTTTATAGGTTAATGAATAACCTATAACGTAGGAGGAGAATGGCAGAATCTCCTCCTACGAGGAGCTATGGAGCCGCCGGAGATAGAGGCTATAAATTTTATCTGGTATGCTACAGCCACGTGGTGATATACAGATTAATTGAAATGGGTTAAATTAAGATGTAAGAATTAGCCAATAAGAAGTTAGAGCTAATGGACCAAGCAGTGTTTTAACTAATATAGTTTCTGTGTGATTATTTTGGAGCTGGGCAGCCAGGATGAACAAGGGGCTCTCTCCACCAACACACACCAGGAAGTAGAAAGAACCTGCTGAGCCAGGATAAGCCTATTGTCTCTTAAAAACCTGACCTTTGTCTTCTATTTCTTCCAGATGTGTCACATCTCTTAAAAGTTTTACAACTGTCTGAAACATCTACAATAGCTGGGAAAAAAAAGTTTTGAAGCATGAACCTATACGGTGATGTTTTATTCATTAGAACATCTATTAGGAAGAGAAGGTTGAAGATTGAGCAGAAGAGAGTAGCATGGCACTGCCCACCACATTATCTGGATTAATTCTGGAAAAAAGTAGATCCAGAATTAGAGGAACTTTACACCACACATTTCAGAAGATTTGAGTCCTTTGAACATACCATACATTTTAATGTGTAATATAGGCAAAGACATTCTTACTAAAGCCTCTTTGAGGGTTTATTCCTCTGGAAGGTTTTTGGGAAAGACATTTTTAACGAGAAAAAAATACATTTGATGGAAGTCAAAAGCTAGAATAACTCAATTCAAGACAATTGAGATAAGAATGAGAAAGTGAACTCTCTGAAACTAACTTGGTGGCCTTTTATTTGCTAGGTTGTGCACTGGAGAAATTCTAGAGGACGTTATGGGGAGGGAGCTGTTCTATGTACTCATGGTTCTATAGGAAGATTGCTGTGGTAGTGGCACTGACAGACACAGCCTTTCAGTGGCTTTAAGATAGAAAGTGTCATAGTGGCAACATTACAGCTGTTTTGTTAGATGAATATGTTTTTTCCACCAAATTGACTTCTAAATAACTATGTTTATCCCTATAGATTAATGTTGCTCTCAGCTTTAGTCAGGATGGGTTCTTGTGCACTGGACAGTGGTTCAGAGATTCATTAACTTCTCAAAGTGCTGATAAATAATGACCAGTGAATTCTAAGTTCCAAACTGGTTAGCTAGAGCTAGTGAGATAGCTCACTGGGAAAGGGCTTGCAATCTTGGTGACCAAAATTTGATTC
Organism: Dicrostonyx torquatus; assembly: GCA_028555095.1. NCBI lineage: Eukaryota > Metazoa > Chordata > Mammalia > Rodentia > Cricetidae > Dicrostonyx > Dicrostonyx torquatus. Next base: position 5,738,792 of record JAQHUG010000096.1, read on the forward strand.
TTGGACCTCTTGTAAAGTTAGAAGGTCAGGGCTATAACCCCACAAAGCTGTGTTCTGAACTCCACCTTGATACTACAATACGTATATCCATTCCACCCTCTATGCACTAAATAAATTGTAAAAACTAAGTGGGGTATCAATGTCACCCCCTCCAAAGCTCAGGGAACACTACAAAAGTGAGGGTAGAGGTCAAGAACTCAAGGACTGAGTGTTGTGGAATTCTTTTATATAGGCGTGACATGGCCACGGCACTCTTTCACTTACGTCATGTCTGATTATCTGCACAAGATCCAATCTGTGACCATCTTGCCCTCAATGGGAGACATGCCCATGAGGCACCATGAGTTGCTGGGATTTAGAGAAAATTATCGGTTGCTAGAGGAGGACCTTGATCTAGCCACTGGTAAGGTGCCCCTTCTCCTTCAACTAGCTTGTCACTCATGCCTCTTTAAGAAAGACTAACAAAACTTATTGGGTTACATACAAAAAGACAGGGCTGGCTGGAAAGAACAGGAGTCAGGGGAGTGTGAAGTGTACAAGAGAGGACATTGGAACTAAATATGATCAAAGTAATATAACCACACACATTATATACAGAGAACATGTCATAATGAAACACATTATTATGTACAATTTATAGGTGGTAATAAAATATTATAAAAGATGGTGGCAGTCACTAAAAAGACACACTATGAGATTGAGAAGAAACAGCTTATGAGAGCATGTGAGGTAATGTTGGGACTCTCAGGAGCTTCTGGAGTTGTTTGCCAAAGATTGTGTATGATGAAGGTAGTATAAGGTTGGTGGTGTGTGGGTCATAGCCACCCATGTGATCTTATGGACAGTATGTGACTGACAACTCCTGGGGAAGCAGAGTACTGAAGTGAAACACTTCAGCTTGGTTTTGAACTCATTACACTTTCATTCCTACAGTGTTTGTACTGTGACATCTTTCTGCTTTGTCCTCCATGACAAGAATGCTGTGTTAGAGTGGAAATAATATTAGACAAATGTCTAAAGGATCTGACTATGCTTTGTGTTCTATCAGATAAGGTGAGGCACTCATCCTTGAAATTCCTTATTGAAAAACTGGATATAATACAGTCTTTCATAGGGTTTTTATCAGAAGTGAACCAATGTCTATGACATCCTTTGTAAATCACTGTGAATGGCAGGTCTTTCTTTTGACCTGTGATGTCTTTTCCATTAATCATGCTCCTTATGTGACACCATTGAGTTTCTCAGGAGCATTGTGTCTTTTTATAGCTAGATGATTTCTCTTATGCTCTCGTTTTTGTTGTCATCCTAGTTCCTGCTAGTTTAAGCCTCATAAACATGTCCTAAATTGAACTCCCCCTGCCAATCCTATCATCATGCTTTATCCACCTTCCAGCCTTCAAGTATTCAAACTGAATTTCTTTAGCAATGCTGCATTGTGGATCTTTTATGATTATTTATTTTTTAAATAACACTTTATCTTTATTTATTTATTATGTATACAATATTCTGTCTGTGTATATGCCTGCACTACAGAAGAGGGCACCAGGCCCCATTACAGATGGTTGTGAGCCACCATGTGGTTGCTGGGAGTTGAACTCAGGACCTTTGAAGAGCAGGCAGTGCTCTTAACCTCTGAGCCTTCTCTCCAGCCCTTTTATGATAATTTAGAAGCCAGGGGGAATCTTGTCTCATACTCCTCACTTAATTACACACAAGTATAATTGATCTCCTTTGCTCACCACAACTAAAATGTCTCATGTGGCATTAATAATAAAAACCTAAATACAGATATTAGGGTTCAGCCTGAAGATAAGGAAAGCAAAGCACCAAATCACTACAGAGCTCTTACCTTTGCTGTGGGACAATGGTCTTAGACCCTGTAAAGGTTTTTCAGTTGTACTGGTTTAATAAAATGCTGATTGGCTAGTAGCCAGGCAGGAAGTATAGGTGTGGCATCCAGAAGAGGAGAATTATGGGAAGAAGAGAGGCTGAATCTACAGTCATCACCCAGATGCAGAGGAAGCAAGATGAGAATGCCTTACTGATAAAAGGTACCAAGATACATGGCTGACAAAGATGAGAATTAAGAGTTAATGTAGGATGGAAGAGTTAAGAAGCCTGAGCTAATAGGCCAACCAGTTTATGATTAATGTAGACTTCTGTGTGTTTTCTTTGAAACTGAATGGCTTCGAGACTGGGCGGGACAGAAATCTCAGTCAACATACCTCTAAGAAATCCTCAGACTGAGAAGAAGTTATATTTCATCCTGCCTTATATTCCTTTCTAGTGCTGGGAATAAAGATGTGAGTGACTGCCACCTGTATCTCTTTCTGCATTGATCTTGTGTAGTCCAGAGTGACCTTGAACACACAGAGATCCATGTGCCTCTTTCTCCTGCGTTCTGGGATTAAAGGTGTTTGCCATCACTGCCTGGCATTTAGTGGCTTAGTTTTTCCTTCTGATCTTCAGACAAGCTTTATTTATAAAACATAAATAAAACATCACTATAGTCTCACAGTTTTGTTGGTAGTTTTTATGTTCTTTATGCATCTGTTCAAAGCTTCTGTCAAATTTACTGCTAGATATCAATAACTACTTTTGTGTGATAATCCAGTGTATTTTACAGAACACTCAAATAAATTGTTGAATTCTATGTTCTTTGATGGAAAGTGTGGGTGTTAACATGAAAAGCAAATTATCATTGGATGGTAAGTTAAATTTTGTTTACCAGATTAAAAATTCCTAGCTTTAAAAAGGAATTCTTTATTTCTATATTTAATTTTCAGGACAAAGAAATAATTTTAGGAGGACAATCTAAAAATGTTGTTGTGGTAACTTTGCTATTTGGCCCTTGTTCTGTAGTGATTTAGTCTGAACAAGACCCAAGTGTGCGCTATTCTTTGGCTTTATAGTCTTCTAACCATAGGCATTGATGGCATTCATGATTATGGATTAAATAGGCCAACTCTCTTCAGTAATTTGTTACAGAATTCCCACAGAGATACCTATGGTGCTGCTGAACAATGATGTTGCAGCGTGTTATTTTGCGCTAGGAAAAGCTACAGCATTCAAGCCCACAGTTCAGAGCTTGCTACTACAAACCTCTTCTCTTATTTACTGCAAATTAAATCTTGAGTACACCCTGCCCAGGATTACAATTTGCATCTGGATTCTGATCAAACTTCAGTCTGTACAACTGAAGATTACTTTACTCCATGGGTAAGAAATATAGTCAGTCATATCTTACCTTTGCTATGTAAGTCTGCCTGGGGTTGCTAAATCATAGTTGCATTCTGCCACTGTGTACAGACAGTGGGTTCTTAGAGATTTCAGCAGGAAAAGCTCTCAGGAAAATACAAGAACCTTTTAAGATGAAGTTGTCTCCGGGTGACTACTTTTTGGTTTAGTTATTTGATTGTCTCTGAAATAACACTCTTTTCTTTAGCTCTGCTTAGTGTGTTTTAAAGGGACACAATTTCTGAGTAGGTTTTCAGGTCTTGTGTTTTCAATTTCACTTGGTGATGGGGTGGAAGTTTCAGGGGAAATTTGAAGTATTATATGAAAAAATTAAATATCACCAATGAGGTGGTAGTTTGCTAATCTTAAGTAACAGAAAACATAATTTTTTTAAACAGCCTATAGAAAGATTTCTGTTTACTTATGGTGATTTTCACAACTTGGAGGTCATACATATACACTGAGGTAAGATTAGTTCTTTGTGAAAAAGCAACAGAACCGAGCTGTGTTTACATGAGTTCTAGAAATAACATCTTTCAGAATAATTCAGGTCTGCAACTTAGCTCTATGAATGAAGTATTACTGGGGGATGGCCGGGTCTACTTAGTTATGTGTATCTCTGGATAATTTGTGGAGGCATGTAGTCTGTAAACTTTAAAATACCTACTTTTTGTCTCTTTCTAGGAAAAATTAGTTGACCCACGACTTACATCATTACTTCATGTTGTGCAACCAGCGATAATTGTGCACAGTTTAACAAAAGAAAAAACAGTTTACGAATCTGAGAAACAGTTAAACCTAGGCCCTTCCTGTTCTTTAGACATTTTAAATGTTGTGATAAATATGAACTTCAACATCCAGTTTCCCTTTTCTCAGGTTGTGTGGCTCCAGGTTTTATCTGTGATGGTGTCACTAGCCATCTGCACTTGATAGACTATATTTTTAGGGTGGTTCTTATTGTCTTCCGATTTTTTTTTGAAATGGGACATTCACTATGTAGGTATTCCATGCTGGGCTCTAACTCATGACCTTCTATGTCTTGTTCTTCCCAGGGCTAGGATCGTAAGTGCTTGACATCAAACCTGTCCCATGGTGTATATTATTTCTTAAATTCTTGGAGTGAGAGTATTGTTCCTTTGTTTTGAAGCTTCACACTAAAAAGTGATGATTATCTGCATGCTTGCTTCTGTGTTGGTTAATCTTGGTGGTCAATTTGACTTGATCTGGAGTCGACTAAGTGATAAACCCCTAGGGTTTTTTGGATTTAAGTTTTTAAGTGATTTTTTTGGATCAGGTAATATGTAGAAAGACCCACCCTGAATGTGAGCTATATTTTGGTGGCAGCCAAATAAAAGAAGGTCAAGGGAAAAGCTTTGCTTTTCTTTCCTGCTCTCCTTTGTGTTGCCTCCCAGTCCTGCTCTCACCTGCCCCATTCATTCATGAGCTGCTATCGAGTTCATCAACTCTGTTCACCTACAGCTGCCATTTTTGGTGATATCAGAACCAAGTATCTTTAGCCATCCAAAATGGACTAAATACTCCTGGGTCTCCAGGAGTATTATCACCAGGATGGGACTGTAAAAGCATATCCCTGATGGATAGAGCAGCTATCAAGCCTCTCCATTGTGAAGATAGGCATTTTTGGAATACCCATATTGCATGGTGTATGACAATATAATAAATTACCTTTTGCTATTTAATATATATACATTCTGAGAGTTATATTTCTCTAGAGAACCCTGACAAATAAAGATTGTCGCAAGAAGTGGGGCTGTTGCTGTGGAAGACCTGACCATGTGTATTTTAAGCTTTTGGATGGTTTTCTGGGAAGACTGTTGAAGATTTTGATGTTTTGGGCTGGAAAATGATGTGAGATGAGTTTAGTGAGCCATTATTGTGTGTACCTGGAAGGATGCTGGCAGAATGGAATCTCAACACATGAGGTTTCAGAGTAGAAATAGGACTTAATTCTCGGGTTAGAGGCCATTCATCTGATATTGGCCAAGAACCTGGTTTCATTCTATGTATGTCCTGAAAAGTTAAGACAAGTTGAATGTAAAAATAATGGACAAACTTGTTTGAGGAGGAAAATGTTTATGGGCAAGTCTAAAGTTTTGGGCAAGGAAAGTAAAGACAACAGAATAGCTAAAGAAACCTGACATCTGCACTGGGGCAACAGGAGAGTTTCCCTGTTCTAAGAAAGCTGGGCTCTATCACGAACTGGCAGCGGAACTTGGGAACACCATCCGTATGATGTGGATTTTGAAGTCACAAAAGATGCAAAATTGAGAGATCCCTGAAGAACATCTGAGGCCTGGTTGTTCTGTACAGCAGGGGTAGAATTGTGACAGTTAGTGCTAATTGTCTACTTGACAGAATGTAAAATCACCAGGGTGTCAGCCCTCTAGCAAAGCCTATGAGGAATTATCTTCATTGGCTAGTTATGGTGGGCAGTACTATTTCCTGTGCTTAATATCTTTAACTGTACAAGAGTGGAGAAAGAGCTGAGCACTGACTTGCCTGCACTGATTCATTGATTTCTGCTTTCTGCTGTGGCTGAGATGTAACCAGTTGTTTTAAATTTGTGGTGTTTTGACTTCCCTCGGTGATGGGCTTTAGCCTTGAGTTGTGCTAAGTAAACCCTTCCTCCATTAAATTGTTTTGTTGGGGTATTTTATAAGAGCAACTGGAACAGATAAGAGAAGTTTCATATGATGTAGTTTGCTCTGATAATATAAAATATAGTAATACGATTTTTGTATCTCGTTCTCTAAAAGTGGTCATATAGTCATTTCTGAACTATCATTAGAGCAATAGGCATGTGCATGGTTTTTGAATGGGTTTACTTGTTCTTGCATTATGTCGAAGAAAGAGCAGATATCTGAGTGTCTACTTAATAATTCTCCTATTGTCTTTCTAGAATGGCATGTTCTTTGCTTAACTTAAAAAGTATTCATTTAGTTTACAGGAATGTATGTGTATGTCTCAGTGTATTTATATATACACATGCCTATGGGAGACTCCAGAGGTTGGAAACAGGCATTGAGTCTTTTGTACCTGCATTTAGAGGTGGTTTTGAGCTGCAATGAGGGTGCTATGATTCAAACCTGGGTCTTTTGATTGAGCTGTAAGTGTTCTCAAACACTGAGCAATCTCCCCAGCCCTATGTTTATTTTATCTTTATTTCCTTCAAAACCAGCAGTTGTGAAGAAGTATATAGGCAGGCATTTTGGGTATTATTCCCAGGGAACATTAGTGATGTGAATAACAGAAGGCAAGCAAAGACTGTGGCATAGCTAATCCATGAGGAAAATTATTAAGGTTGAATGTGATCTGCTCTTATGGGCAAATGGGGCACATGCTTGCTGAGAAGTCTCCATACAACCTCATAGGGCTAGCCTCGGATTTGTTAGTTGTGACCATGGGAAAGGGTGTATTTTTCTATTATTGTGTAGCTCAAAATGGTCTAGAGTTTCTTCAGGTATGGCTGCTTTACTTGCATATACAGGATGGACATGTTGAAGGACGGGTGAGTAGTCTGCTCTTATATAGACATCTCATGTAGTGGATGCCAGAATCCCAGAGGGGCATGTGACGAGTTGGTGGCTAAATTAAGGTTCTACTGTGCTGGTTTGTTGCTAAAGAATTGGGCAGAAAAGACAACAATGGGAAAATAGAATCCAGGAGATGTGGCCTTCTTGGAATAGGTGTGGTCTTTCTGGAGAAAGTGTGTCACTATAGGGGCAGGCTTTGAAGTCGCCTATGCTCAAGCTATGCCCAGTGTGGTGCACAGTCTCCGTCTACAGTCTGTGGATCAGGATTTAGAACTCTCAGCTCCTTCTCCAGCACTTTGTGTGCCTGGATACTTCCATGCTTCTCACCATGATAATAATGGACTAAAACTCTGATACTGTAAGCCAGCCCCAATTAAATGTTTTCCTGATAAGAGTTCTCTCAGTCATGGTGTCTCTTCACAGCAATGAATTTTAAGGAAGCCAACTGTTTGCTAGCAAATCTTTATTTTTTCTTTCATTTTGTATCAGGACAATCTGTTCTGTTTATTTGTGTTTTCTTTGCTTGCAGTAAGTAGGAAGGTGACATTTTGGGTTAGTAACACAGTGAGTGTCCACTATCCCTGCTCTGGGCTGGGGCCACTACCTTTAACACATTTGGGATACAGCACAAACACGAAATTTCTCCTTTAAGTAGACTTCAACTTCCAAATTTTGAGTAGGTAAACTTCTTGCTAGCTCTATATACCAAAATACTTATTATTTCTTTCATTTCAAAGCCTTTGAAAATGTGACATGATATTTGAGCTAATGGAAAGTATGAAAATAAAAATCTCCATTAGTTCAGTCACCCTTTGGTGTATGTTCCTTTAGACGTACCTGAATGGGTCTATAAAAGACATCGCACAGTAACTTTATATATGGAAGGAGGAGATAAACTGTTTAAAAATAGCTGAGGTGAAATGAGAGAAAAGACATGAAGCCATATTCTTAATAAATACCACACTGGATATCTCTTATAAGTCAAGGATTTCTTAAACAAACAAACAAAGAAAAAACCCCACAACACAAAAAAAAAACTCCAAACAGAAAAGGAACATTAACAACAACAATAAAACAAGCAAAGTAAGAAAAAAAGAAAAACAAACAAACAAACATGAAGTCTTTTACAAAAACCCAGAATAAGAAGAATAGTTCTCATGGTTAAGCATTTTAACAATAATTTTTCCACAGAGACAATAGACACATAAATGAGGGTAGATTTTTTAATAAAATTTTCACATGAAATGATCTTTAAGATACAGTAAGGGATAAAACCAATGCCTATATGATATCTTTTATACTAAAAAACGCTAATAATAATAATATATTCACATTAATGTACATATGACATTTCTGGTAAAATATGAACTGGTAATCCAGACACAGAAAGACAATTTTCACATGTACGCACTCATAAGTGGTTTTTAAACATAAATCAAAGAAAACCAGCCCACAAATCACAATCCCAGAGATCTTAGACAACAATGAGGACCCAAAGAGAGACATACATAGATCTAATCTACATGAAAAATAGAAAAAGACAAGATCTCCTGAGTAAATTGGAAGCATGTAGATCTTCGGGGAGGGTCTAATGGGAGGATATCAGCAGGGAGGGGAGCAGAGAAAAATGTAGAGCTCAATAAAAATCAATTTAAAAATAATAGAAAAAATGTGTGGTTATTGAAAAGGGTGAGCA
>JAQHUG010000096.1:5753280-5765890 GCA_028555095.1 Dicrostonyx torquatus
GAAGAAGAGTCCCAGAAAAAAAGCAAGATCAGATCTTCAACAGGTTCATAGAAGAAAATTGTTCTGTTGGAGGCCTGCTATTTTTTGAAGGGAAATGGAAGGGGATTGGATAGGGGAGAGAAGAGGGAGACATTGGGAGGAGTTTAGGGATAAAAAACTGTGGGCAGAATGGATTGTATGAGAGAAGACTCTATTTTCAATAAAAAAAACTTCATATTCATACAAAAATAAGAAGAACACAAAGCACCAGACAGATAGAATCAGGAAAGAATCCATTATCCCCATGGTATATTGTAGTTAAAGTTCCAAAAGAATGCAGAATGAAAAGAGAGTAGCAAAAGTTTCAAGAGAAAAACCTCAAAGGAAAAGACATTTGTCAGGGCCCACAGATGTGAGTCCCTTCCACCTGAACTAGAGGTCAGGGAATTTGCATGTTTTGCTCTTTCAAAGTTTTTGACAACAAGTGGCTATAAAACAAGAGGTTCTGACATAGAGAGGTTAATTAGTATTTTGAGCATAGATGTGTATCAGCTCCATCTTGACCAATGGTCAGAGATTTTATCATGTTAATGAAGTCTGTTGCCCTCCCCTTTTGGAGAGGGTTATAAGAAGACATGTGGAACAAAAAGGGGCAGTTCAGGATTCACTGAATTTCCTTCCTGATGATGTTCTGTATTTTCGTCTCTTTTTTCTCTTTTATCTCTGTTCCTTCTAATCTTCATGCTACTATCTTGGAACATGTGAATCCAGTCAAGGGTGGTCCTTCACAGACAATAGAATAATACCTGACTTCTCAATGGGAAACTTAAATGTCAGAAGAGTCTGGAACAATGTGCTCCAACTTCTAAAAGATCACAGCGACAATCTAGGCTACTACCCAGCAAAACCATTTGCCATTATTGAAGCAGAAAAGGAAACTTTCCATGATACAAACAGGCTAAGAGAATTCATGTCCACCAGAGCAGCCATATTGTAAAACATGGAAGTAATACTTCAGCCTGGAGAGGGATAAACACAGCCAAGAGAATGGAGACTGTAGAGAGAAAAAAAAATGCAACTGTAACTACTGAAACATAAAATAAGACTATGACCACAAAGATCAAGCAAACAAAAACATCACAGCAATTAAAACTTACCACTCAACATATTTTTAAATATTAATGACCTCAACTTTCCTACCAAAGATACAATTTTTTATCAAGTTGCCTTGTCTAGGCTTGCTATTGGGGCTTTGCATCTTGTCATATTGAAACATGTTATGTCATGTTCGGTTGATTTCCCTGGGAGGCATGCTCTTTTCTGAAGGGTAAAGGAGGAGAGATAGAATTGGAGGAGAGAGAGGGTAGGGAGAAAATTGGGAGTGTTATGTTGAGAGTTTAGGCCCCAACCCCTCGCATCTATCCTAGACCCCTGACCGTGAGAGTTAGCACTCTGGACTCCAAATCCCAGCAGGCCAGGTCTTGACTCCTCCCTGGAGGTGGGGAGAGGTCAGCACCACTCCCAAGAATATTTAAGTGAACTCCCAAAAAGGAGTGTGGTCTCCTTTGTCTTCCTCCTGGTGGTTGCATTCCTGTGGCTTCTCGGGCACCCCCTCAGGACCACCTGAGAGTGAGGAAACTCCCATTAAACTTGGATGTTCTTTAATTTGACTTGTTTTGATTGGGAATTTGTGTCTGCAGAGAGCTCATGTTAGGAAAATATTCCTAACAGAGAGGAGTAGCAGGGGATTTTGGTCAGGATGTAATGTATGAGAAGATAAAAAAAAGAAAATGGGATGTGACAAACCATGCTAAAACAAACACACAAAACAATACAAACAAAATAAAAAAGATACAAATTAGTTAAACTGATTGAGAAACAATATCTATGTTTTTGTTGCTTTCAAGAAATTCATATTACCTTCAAGGACAGGCACCACTTCAGAGTGTAAAGATGGATAGAAGTGTTCCTAGTGAGTGCAACAGAGAGGGAAACAAAGGAGTATCCCCACACTTAAATCTGAAGAAATAGAATTCAAAGTAAAACTAAACAGATGAGCTAAAGACAGATACTTCCTTTTTAATCAAGAAGACATTTCAATACAAAACATACTCTGGCAAACCTAACTTCAACTTCAAGGAAGGTAATCTGCTGGAATGAAAGGCACAGATTCCCTCCAGTTCAGTAAAAGGTTGCATTAATATGCCACCTTCACTGATGTGCAATCACATGTCAGATGGATCTAACAGAAACCTAGAGAAAATTCCACCCAAATCCCAAGAATGTACATTCTATTCAACAGTTCACAGAAGCCTCTCTACAAGACTGCATCCTGGAACACAAAGCAAACCTCAAGGAGTATAGACAAATTGGAATGACTTCATGTGTCTTATCTGACAGCACTGAAACAAAGCTTTTTATAACAAATCAAAATAAAATAATATTTAGTAATTATATAAACTCCCAGAGATTAAACAACATCTTAGTGAATAATGAGTAGGTCAAAGAAGAAATCAAGGAAAAAATTACAAATTCCCAGAATTAAAGGAAAAGTGCTACATTCTTTTTTAATTGTTTTTATTGAGCTATATATATTTTTTCTCCATTCCTCTCTCTTCCTCCTCTCTCTCCTTTACCCTTTCCCATGATCCCAATGTTCCCAATTCACTCAGGAGATCTTGTCTTTTTCTACTTCCCATGTAGATTAGATCCATATATGTCTCTCTTAAGGTCCTCATTGTTGTCTAGGTTCTCTGGGATTGTGATTTGTAGGCAGGTTTCTTTGCTTTACATATAAAAACCACTTATAAGTGAGTACATATAATAATTGCCTTGCTGGGTCTGGGTTACCACACTCAATATGATGTTTTCTAGCTTCATCCATTTGTCTGCAAAAGATGTCATTATTTTTTTCTGCTGTGTAGTGCTCCATTGTATAAATGTACCACATTTTCTTTATCCATTCTTCAGTTGAGGGGAATTTAGGTTGTTTTCAGACTCTGGTTATAACAAACAATGCTGCTATGAACACAGTTGAGCGCATGTCCTTGTGGCACAATTGAGCATCCATTGGGTGTACACCTAAAAGTGCTATTGCTCGGTCTTGAGGTAGGATGTTTCCTAATTTTCTGAGAAATCACCATACTGATTTATGAAGGGGCTGTACCAGTTTGCACTCCCACCAGCAATGGCATGTTCCCTTTACCCAGCATCCTCTCAGCATAAGGTGTCATCAGTGTTTTTCTCTTGGCCATTCTTTTAGTTGTAAGATGAAATCTCAAAGTTGTTTTGATTTGCATTTCTTTGGTGGCTAAGGATGTTGAGCATTTCTTTAAATGTCTTTCAGCCATTTTAGATTCCTCATTGAGAGTTCTCTGTTTATGTCTGTACCTCAATTTTTATTGGATTATTTGTTCTTTTGATGACCAATTTTGTAACATGAGGAGCCTGCTCATAGGGGTTACTGTCCTGCCCGGTACCCCGCAGCCAGCAAGCCCCAAAGAAAATCACACAGAAAGTCTACATTAGGTTATTAACTGATTGGCCCATTATCTCAGGCTTCTTACTAGCTCCCATAAGTTATATTAACCCATTGTCAGCCACATAGCCAGTACCTTCTCTCAGCTGGGCTGCTACATGTTGCCTTGTTGGAGATCTGCGCAGGAATCCCAGGGAAGCTTCCTGCTTCCCAATTTCTCCTGTTCTCCTCACCCAGCCTCTACTTCCTGTCTGGTTTACCCGCCTATACTTCCTACCTGGCCAATCAGCATTTATTTAAAACATGATTGACAGAATACAGACACATCTCCCACACCACAATTTCTTGAGTTCTTTGTATATTTTGGAGATCAACCCTCTGTCTGATGTGGGGTTAGTGAAGATCTTTTCCCATTCTGTAGGCTGTCATTTTGTCTTGTTGACTGTGTCCTTTGCTTTATAGAAGCTTCTCAGTTTCAGGAGGTCCCATTTATTAATTGTTTCTCTTCGTGTCTGTGCTACTGGGGTTATATTTAGGAGGTGGTCTCCTGGGCAAATGTGTTCAAGTGTACTTCCTAGAGGTAAGTGCTACATTCTTAAGGAGGATTAGGCTCTTTGGCCTCTGTTCCTACGAAAATGGATAAATCAGTCAAATACTTATTTGTCACTGGGACCTGAAAATCAAGTCAAGTATGAGCTCTTTATAAAAAAAAAAAGTGAAGTTGACTTCGGTTGCACTTTTTTGCCTTCAAAAGTGCACCTTTTCTGCCTGTACTATTCATTCTAAAATCCTTTTAACAGGTGCCAAACCTTTACAATTCAACTCAAAAATAAAAACATGTTGGGAATAAAATGATTTTGCTTTGCTTTAAGGTTTGTTCCTAGAGAAATCTTCCTTGAATACACAATTTTGTATACCTCCAGGTTTCTGTGTGCTTCTGAAAAAAAGACCACTTATGTGAATAATTAGCGAGTCCTTGTGATGATGTGTTAGCTTCTTCTCCCATTGCTGTGATGGCAAAAGAAGCTGAAGGGAGAAACAGTTTGTTTCTGTTCGCAGTTCAAGGGTCAGGTCCACTATGGTAGAGAAATCACAGTGCCAAGAGCTTGAGGCAGCTGAAACCATTGTCTCTGTATTCCAGAAGCATAGGCAAATGGGTGCTAGTGTCAGACTCACTTTCCCCATCTTATACAGTTCCAAATCCTCTGCCTAGGAAGTGGTCCTCCCCTCCATAAAAATGGGCATCAATCCGGCTAATCAAGACAATCCTCTGCAGCCATGTCTCAAACCCTATATTCCAGAATATATTCAAAGAATATATTCCTTGAGAATTTAGATTCTCAAGTCACAATACTAACCAACATAATGCTACTCCTTGTCAACTTGACACCTAACACATCGCTTTTAAGCCATAACCTTTAAATTCTTATTGCTGTAGGGTCATGACAATGTTGTTCAGCCAGTTTTGGGCTCCTTGGTGGAATATCCTGATAAAAGGAACTTAAGAAGGCTGTATAGTTCACCTTAAAGTTCTAGCGGCTTGCAGTCTATCGTGGTAGTAAAGACAAAGCAACACGCAGCGAAGGCTTGGCCACAGAAGCAGGAAACTGACTGGACACTCAGTTTCCACACTCAGAAAGTAGAGCACACACAGGAAGCACGGCCAGCCTCTAACACTTTAAGGCATGCCCCCAGTCACCCACTTCCTCTAGCAGGATTCTACCTCCTTAACATTCTACAACTTCCCAAACAGCACAACAGTTAACACATGAGCCTCTGGGGACATTGCACATTCAGACCTCTACAGAGGACTTCATGCCTTTTCCAAGCAGTCATTTTCTAGAAAAGAGCAACAGACAAACTAGGAGATTTGAAACTAAGGGCACTTGTTGGCTATGTTGATTACAGTGAAAGAAACTTTTCTGGGCCAGGCAGGAGCCATATGTCAGGTCCCTATGATCAAATTCTCCCTCTTCCCTCTCTGTCTTGCACACATGCACACACGCGCGCACGCACGCGCGCGCATACACACACATACACATACACACTGTGGTATAAATGTTCATAACTTCAGGTTTATTTCTTGAAAATAATCATGAATGGGATAATTCTGATGGTATTAGAAAGTGAGCATTTTCTAAGTGATTAGATCATGATGGCAGGACCTTCATAGATTGGATTAAGGTGTTCCATATATGAACCCAAAATTGGGCATTCATCAAAGACCAGATTTTCTGGTGCTTGATTTTTGTACTTGTTAGCTTCTAGAATTGTGAAATTTTTTTTTATAATTTATAATTTCATAATTTATTCACCTTTTGGTATTTGGTTAGAGAAGCTTGTAAAGACCAAGGCATTGTGCAGTACCTCTGTGTTTTCTAAAGTTAAGATGAGATGAAATGATACTTCTTTTTTCCATTGTCGATATGCAGTTTTCAGATGCTTTTGACTTTTTTTGGCCTGTGTAAAGATCAACTAAATCGAAAGCTTTTAGCATCAAAATATTGAATAATACACAGAAGTCATATTTCCAGTTGAATCTGATGTAGCCTAAAGCCTTGTTTATTCTTCCCTCCCACTTGAAACAATCTGACAAGCTCCTTTTTAATCAGGTGGATCTCAAGATCCTGTTTAGAATCCCAACAAAACTTAACTCCCTAGTTGCTCACATAAAAGATGGGCTTGCCTTTGTTGGGAAGGTCACCTTTTCTGCAGCTATAATTAATTCTTGCCAGGCTAATAGTGTTCCCTGTGAATCACACAGGTCTTAAGGGGAGAAAATTGATAATCTAATAACCACAGCAAAGTGAGACAACCTTACTGCCCAGGCCAGGTATCTGGCTCTTTATCTTCTTGGCTGGCTTGACTCGGTCTGTACCTATGATCACAGCTAGTAGGAGGAAATTAAAATAAAAAAATTCCCTCATCTTATGTCAAGTAGCATCTTGGCCCCTGTTTTCAAGTACAAAGGCATACTCTGTCAGACCATTCCTCTCCCAAAAGCAGAGGCTTCTCGTGCAATAAGATACAACAGCTTAGCTTGCATGAGGTTTTTGGTAAAAGGCCAAGTATTCAAAAAACCATCTGCTTGCACTGCTCATAAATCACAGAAATGATTGCCCTTGATCTGAAGCCATTCCCCATTATAGAGGATATTGGTTTCCAAAAGATGTCACTGCATATTGAAATGAGGAGGCCTCTTCCAAGCAGAAAATTCCTCTTCACCATTACATTATTACAGCTGAGTAGAATTATGTCATGTTAGTCCTCAAAGGCAGATATGCTCTCAGAGAAGATGCAGGTAGAGAGCTGGCTGTAAATTTTGCACCAAGCACAAAGGACAAGGTGTTAAAACTTTTAATGCTCTGCTCTAGCTACATGCTCTAAGAATCTAAAATGATTGGGAGCAAGATCTATTTCTGAAAATGTCTTTTAACTGAATGTCCATCTTGTCACCCATGAAACTCTTTCTTACCAAGAGCAGAGACTGCAGTCGTTAATAGAATGCATATAAAGAATGACTGTACTGCAAATCGCCTATGAAATCTAGACAGTGTTATTATTTAGTACTTGGGAAACCATCTGCGGTATACTTGGCTTTCTGCAAAACGTAAGGGAGAACAGGACGTCTGGCCAATGGCTTTGATCATCTAAGTGAGACAACCTTTGGAGGAGCTGGCACAACACAGGCATACTCCACTGGTTTGCCCTCTGTTGTAGGAGCCAACAAACTGCCAGCTCTAAAACTCACAAAGCACGGTAACAGGTAACATTCCTGCGACATTCTTTGACACCAGGGTCCATTCCAGCTGGGCTGATCTGACAGCATGCTACCTGGTGACCTGAAGAGAACTGGTTGCAGTCACAGGTTCCTGTGCAGTGTGTTTGTCCTGAAATAGGTTGCAATAAGAGCTTGCTCATCCTGAGCTTACTTCACCATCTGTTTGAAATCATAAGGAAGCAAAGTGGGTGAGGCGTACAGGGAACTCTCTCTAAAACTATGATTAAGTGAAAGTTTCTTAAATAAGGCTATTGAGAGCCAGTCTCTACTCTATATGGGTAAATTTCTGCTTATGGACTTAGGTTCTAACCAAAATCTAACTTAGAAATACTAGAAATCCATGGAAGATGCACTTAGCAAACTGGTTAACTGGATGACATTGGGGAGTGAGGGATGAAAAAAAAAATGAGTTCATCATGGTTAAGTAATTACCTGGGTTTGTGCTCCAATTCTACACTCTTTGAGGTAGGTTTTTTTTTTTTTTAGGTAGATTATCTAACTTCTATAAGTCTTCATTTTCTCCACTGATGATAATTGTATTATCTAAAAACCTTGTAAAGATTAAAATGAGGGCATCTATGCAGCAGGTCTTCAGACACAGCTGATGCCATGATAGAGGTAACTTTAGACCATGGAACCCCAGCACATAGGCAGCAACACCTGCTGAAATGAGAACAAAGACTCAATTCATTAAAATCCGTAATTCTCAGAAAGTTTCTAAATGTACTAATGTTGCTCTCTGGCTTCTATAGTTCTATTTCAGTGTTACTGTTCTTACTAACTGAAGTGTGTAAACACGGGATGTGGTTTTTGTGCTTAAAAGCCCATCCTGAGAAAGGCATAGGACCACTCTTCACTCCCAATATCCAGCGCTATTGCCAGATGGCTAATAAAGACTTTCAGTTTGCTTGAGCTGGTATCTGAGTGGTCTTCTCTGGTGGACATGTCACAAAGTGTGTGTATGTGTGTGTGTGCACGCGTGTGTCTGCCTATATCTATTACTATCTTGAGAGACATTCAGAACATGAAGTCTGAATAAACTCCCAATAAAGGGAGATAGAGTCATTCCTCTTCAAGTACCGTTTCTACAGCAGACTTGTGGAGAAGTTAGTCCTGAGGCAGTGCTGGGCAACCAAAGGCAAGGTAATCCCATAACACGGGCAGGCCAGCTGCTTCTCTGTTTTACCAGGTCCTGTGTGGGACAGCTTAAGTCAGCGGTTAGCACCTTGTGAACCGGCTCATGTGTGTGCACACAAGTACTTTTCTGTGTGCGTTGATAGTGCAGTTTTTGTGGAAAAGAAATAGGCTTGGTTACTGCAGGAACAAGGATTTATTTCAAGGAAACCTAGGCCATGATTAAACACAGGATACTCTGCAGCTGTCCTGGGCTTCAAGAGCCTGGAATGAGGTTCCCAACTGTGAGGACAGGAGCAGCATGTCCAGGCACTGCAGCAGCCACAAATGCTCAACTTTTCATCTCTCAGAGAGTGTTGCTGACACCCCATGGCACTATGGATCTAGACAGCACAGTTGTCCCAGTTCATCTTACCTTTCCCTGGTCCTCTAGACTTCCAACAGCTCACTGGCCATCTTCAGTCGCTTCTCCCTCAGAGCTGGATTTCAACCACTGGGTATGTGCCACAAGGTCTTTCTACCTTATAGAACTGATTGATCAGCAGCTGGATATATTCCCTTATTGGGGACAAATCTTTTTCTTTCTTTCTTTCTAACCTGAATTGTTAAACTAGAAGAGAGATCTGAGGTGGAAGAGCTGGGTTTGTCTGCCTTAGCACCGCCGACATGTTAGACCGTTTAATTTGCTATGGGAGCTGCAGTGTGGTATGTATAGCTGGATCCCTGTCTTCTACTTACAGCCTCACATTTTTTTTTTTTATAAATGGGACACTTAAGCAAATTCATATTCACTCTAGACAATGCATCCATGACAAAGTAAAGACCTGATAGTCCCCAAGCCTAGCTTGGTGCACCAAGGAGTTTATAGTGGTTATGTACAGGGTCATAGGTGAGGAGCAATTTCTAGAAGCATGGATTGATGTGGGATGTCCTTCTGTGTTGCTTTTATTGGTTGATGAATAAAGCTGTTTGAGCCAATGGCTTAGCAGAGCAAAGTCAGATGAAAAAATCTGAACAGAGATAGAGAGAGAGTAGATGGAGTCAGGGAGATGTCATGTAACTGCCAAAGGAGAAAGACTCCTACTGGTAGGCGACAGTCTTGTGGTAATAGAAGTGAGTTAATTTAAGATATAAAGGTTAGCTCTGGGATGCCAGGATCTTGAGGGACTGGCCTATCAACAGAGACAGTGGGCTTGATCTATTGGGAGCTCATCAAATCCAGTTGGACTAGGACTGAATGAGCATATGACCTAACCAGACTCTCTGAATGTGACTGCCAATGGGGACTGACTGAGAAGCCAATGATAATGGCACTGGGGCCTATCTCTTCTGCATGTATTGGCTTTTTGGGACCTTATTCTATATGGATGCACATCTTCTTAGACAGAGATGGAGGGGGGAGGGCCTTGGGCTTCCCATAGGGCATGGTATCCTGCCCCATCCTTAAGGAAGCAGGGGGAAAGCGGTGGGGTAGTGGGGGAGCGGGAGGGCCGGGAACAAGGGGAGTAAATGTAAATTTTTTTAACAATAAAAAAAATAAAAAAATTAAAAAAAGATCCAGTTGCAGGGGATCTGACACCTTCACACCAATGCACATAAAATAAAGTTAAAATTAAAAAAAAAAGATATAAAGGTTAGCTAGAAATACGCCTGAGACATTGGCCAAACAGTATTATAATTAACATAGCTTCTGTGGGATTATTTATGTCAGTCAGGGCAGCTGGGAAATGAATGAGCAGCCTCCAGTTACAATGGATGACTCAGTGAATGACAGAAGTCTCCCAACCCAACACCCAGTTCATCACTGGCAAACCTGTTACAAATGCAAATCACCCCTAACTGATTTATGCAAATCAGAAGATCTGGGGATGGAGTCCAGTGATCTGTTTTGTTAACTAGCTTTCCAGGTGTTTCTGATGCAGCTAAAGTTTCAGCTATGACTGCCAACCAGCGTCAACCTAGCATTTAAAGAGTATTGAGACTTGGGCATCAGCAAGAGATTTTATAATGAACTCATGATTATAGTGTGTATTCAAGCCTGACAATCAGTACCAGCATGAAAGGCCTTAAATCTCTGCTGTAAAGTTCTCAGAGTCCCATGGCTTCTTCCTATCTCAAATCCCTACTATTCAACTCTTATTATGTGTAAGCTAGTCTTATAATCTTCCAATCATGTTTTTGATTAGGGTATCTAGAATGCATTTCTGTTTCTCGGAAACTTACCTCTCCAGTTACCATAGTCATTGCACTGTGAGAATGCAGGCAGTGGGCTCTCAGGAGATGTGTGTGTGGGGGGGCAGGTATTTGGAATTAGTCATTGGAGTGTATATGTAAACACCCTTGCTTACTTCAAATAGAACTAGCACCATGTGATATTAAGTCCTCTAGATAAATTCTTCTTGCCTCTAGCCTTGGACAATGCCACAGCTGTGAGTAACCAGCAGGCAACACAAAGCAACTGGGCTTGGTCCCATTTCAGGTGCATCCCCAGGAGTAGGTACTGTGTGGGCTCATTATATTGATGATGTCTAGTAATGGATCTGGAAGACTAGGGAGTGAGAAGCGCCAAGACAATTTGGCTCAATGGGAAGGAGGTGACTGCCACTGGAGTTGGCCAGTGTGAACTCTCTAGCACTTTCATGTAGAGTGTGTTGAGACATCATTTTACAAAGGAAGTATTTCCACACCCGATGTCCCTATCATGGAAAGGGTAGGACATGTTACGGTATGGTTTTATATCACACCATGAAGAATCATGTTTTGCAGTCTCTGGCCTTTCTATCTGGACCATCATCTAATTTAATTAATTAATTTTTTTTTGCTGTACCAACACCAATATTTTAGTTGCTCACTAAGCATTAATCTCTCCTTCACTTGCATTGCACAATGACCCTGCAGATCTAACCCAAGGTTGCAGGCAAGGCTTAGATATACTCCATGTGTCTTCCTACTGCAGGACTCAGTTGGAAGAATATCACTCTGTGGGGACATGATGGCTTCTTGGTGTGTGGCTGGAATGTATGACTGTGCTTACAAACATATTTCCTCTTTAATTTTCCTTTAGAATATGAAATACAGTTATATTCACTCATATCCCTCTGATAAAAGCCAGCTAGCATTATAGTCCAATCCAAAGTCTCTGAATGTGAAAGTGAGCCCTCACCATGATAGGAAAATAAAGGAAACTATTACCTCTGAACATCTGAAAATCTCTCAGGACAAAAGAAACAGAGCTGGCTTCTATGACAAAATTTACCTTGCTTTTTCCTCAGAAGTTCCAAGGGTGCTATATGATATGAGCCCATGCCTTGGAGAACTGACTATCTCTGGTTATTTGCTTTGGAGTTGGTCTAAGGAAAAGCCATGTTGCTTTTGGCGGTGTACCCTTTCCAGAACACGTATCGAGTTTCGTGTGGAGTTTGGTGAACATAGAAGACCTAGTCTTGGAGACAATTTGTCTTCAAGCTACTCATAAGCCAGTGATAAATGTGTTAAGTATCTTCAAACTGGATGGAACTCAAAAGTATTCCATCCTAAGTTTAGGCATGGTATGTGTAAGTATCTTTTGCAATCTGGGCATACATACTCTTGTTGTTAGCATCAATGTTTATCAGTTGGCACTTGATAGAAAATTAAATTCATGCTTGGTTCAGTGTGAAATTCTGGCATTAGCTAATGTGTTCAGTTCAGTGTTACAACTTTAGGCAGTGTCCCTGAAGATACCAGAGAAGACTATGGCTGTAAATATAACACTTTGTTGTTTACTTTGCCTGAAAGAAAACGTGACTTGAAATCAGGCTGTGTATAGATTCCCAGGAGGAAGTCATTGGTTAGCCCTGGTTCTAAAAGCTCTAGATTAGAACGCTGGGGACAAGGAGGCAAGGTATGGGTGGGTATGAATGCTTCTTTAAGAAGGGTGCTTGGCTGAGAACAATTGTTTCTCAAGGAAGCAGAATAGAATCTTTGCCACCGGACACACAAGGTAGCCTATAAGTATCAGTAACTTTCTGAAACATAATTAATAAAAAATCAGGGTCAGAAATTGGGGTTCAACCTGAAGACCTAAAAAGCAAAACAGCCAGCCACTGGCTCTTACCTCGATCTCAGTCTGAAATGGCAATCCTACCTCCTGAAATCTCAGAAGGAAACTGCATGATGGAGAGTTGATTCCTTCCATTTTATAATCCTTTCTAGTGCTGGGATTAAAGGCCTGCACCAGCATCACTAAAGGCATGTTC
>JAQHUG010000096.1:5772272-5823830 GCA_028555095.1 Dicrostonyx torquatus
CCCAATAGATCAAGCACACTGTCTCTGTTGGTGGGCCAGTCCCTCATGGTCCTGACTTCCTTGCTCATTTTCTCCCTCCTTCTGCGATTTTCTGAAGGGCAGCAGTACGGTTAGAAAGGAGATTCATGCAGTTTGTGTAGGGTCAGTTCCCTCATCTCAAACAGCACCTAATGCCGGCTCAGGGCAGTGTTCCTGCAAAATGAGAGCCTGTCTCCAATAAAACCTCACCCGTGTCTGCGGAGAGAAGGAATGCATTGCCCCACATCACTTTTCCAGACCAAGTGGAACGCGTTTGTACTTTGCAACTGTAAGCATGAAGCGGGGTCCGGGGTGGGGGGAAGGGGGGAGAGCCGGAGAAAGAATGGAATCTTGAATTAAAATGGAACCAAAACCCAGTAAAGCATTTTATTTCAAAACTAGGGATATGCTGCCCTCTGCTGGCAAAGACAAATATTGACATGCGCTGTGTGGGCACAGCTAAACCATTCGGGTTTTAACCATTCGGGTTTTTTTTTTGTTTTGTTTTGTTTTGTTTTGTTTTGTTTTATTTCAGAACAATTACCTGGACAGTTATTTTTATAGTATCTACACAGTGTTGAAACCTCCCACCTACCTTCTGACGCAGTGGACCAAATCCACACAGCCCATATTTGCCTGTTTGGTGTTCACACTATCATGAATTCAATTCTCTCCCATCTTCCCTCAGCATCTTTCTCTTCTACCTGCTTCGGCGCCTTTGGGATGATAACGGGTGAATACAGTTTATAGCCTTCTTGGTAAGATAAAGTGGAGCAATCTCGACATTTCAGGAATTTGCTGGTTTTAGAAGAAGGTAATTCAGTTACAGAAGTTGGGGTACATCTTAACTGAGACTAAAGACAAAATTGGAACCAACTGAGGAAGAGAACCAGGAAGTATGAAATGGAGATATGGAATCATCTTTTTCCAGGGCACCTGCCTTCCCTTCTTCTTGGTGAATCAACTTGGTCATTCATGGAAGATGCGGAGGACCACTGTGCATCTTCTCCTTCACCAACAATCACCACGTGTATTCTTTTACAATTTTTGAGTAATTGTACTTATTTGTATGTAGATTTTGAGTTTTCTCTTGGCCCACAATGGAAATATTTTATCCAATCTATTATTTGTATTTTAGCATTATGTTTGCAATACTTTAAAAGCTACGTCCTTTGCAAAATTTAAATTTTTTTTGAGTCTCAGCATGTAGCATAGGCTAGTCTTGAACTCATAGTCCTGCATAAGTGCTGAGATTATAGACATGAATCATTCCACTTTATTTTAGATATATTACTATTAAAATTGGGGTTTTCTTTTGTGTCTTTTAAGCATGTCTCAGCTAGTCAGTGGTGTATGCTTTTAATCCCAGGACGTGGGAGGCAGAGACAGTCAGATGTCTGCATCTGAGACCAGCCTGGGCTACAGAGCAAGTTTCAGGACAGTTAGGGCTACACAGAGAAACCCTGTCTCGAAAAAATAAAATCAAACCCAAACCCCCAAAGAATGTCCCCATCGCCAGCAAACACTTTCTGTCTAAATCTTTTTAATTCATTGTTTTGTTCATTTGGCTGCCGTGACTCCATTATCCGCTCTCTGGAGACCTCTCTCCACGAGTGCTGCAGACTCATTTCATAGTGCTTTATTTTAGGTGAAATTAAAAATGCAACAAACAGAAATTCTCAAGACATGAACCTTCAGGTTCATATTGAGAGCAATATTGATCATTTTGTTGATAGAGAGATTGTTTTCCTTGAACCAAATACTTGATCAGGTAATATATATAGCCATTGGAATTTTATATCAGATAAGGCATTAATAATATTGTTTTATTTTAGGTTTTCAGTAACCATGTACTATTCATGTTTTGTTTGAACATTTTGCCTTCTCTACATTTTGAGCCTTCAGACCCTGCTTAAATTAAAACTTGGTGTGTCCCGTAATTCCTTGAGACATTCATGATGGGTCATCATGATAAGGCAGCATCTAAGTCCCTGGAATATCTCCGATTTACTAATAAAATTACAGGTGTGCACTGTGCTGGATGGATCATAGAAGAGACAGATCAAAGAATTACAACATTTTCTAAGAACTCTTCTTGATGCAGCCAGTTAATATCGTTAGCTGGTTTCTACCAGCATCCAGTGTTAACGATGACTCTAGTGGGAGGGAAAATAGCCATTACCAAAGACGCAGGGGCAGCCTGTTGACAATTTAGGGCTGCTGGGTTCTCAAGAAGGGTTCTGGAATAACCGGAGACTTCCTTCCAAAGGCAGGGCTGGCAAACAGAAGAGTTCAGTGGTGAGCACAGAGGTTGTAGCTGGCCTGGGGCCATTGACCTCCTGACAGGTGACTCTGCTGCTGCTGTTGCTTGTCCTCTCTGTCCTGGGGAGACAGTGTGCCTCAGAGGTGAGTCTCTGAAAGCGTACTCTAGGCGGTCTTAGATGGCCTTATTCTTACACAAAGCATTGCCCTTGCTAGAAGAATGAGAGGAATCCCTCAGTTAACTCAAAGGGGTGTCGTGGACGGAGAGAAGCTAGAAAGGGGCGTGGCGAGTCTGCCTTCTTCGAGGTTGCAAACTCGTGCCTTTGTTCACCCTTTCTATGCACTTCCAGCAGTAAAACATCTTTACACAGACTCTGATCCTCAAGGTCTGTGTGCAAGGCTGACATTAGAGAGGGGACTTTGGCAAGGTCACGCTGAATCTGGCTCATTCACTAAGGAGGGCTGGTTCAGTGGAGACTGACTAAACAAAGGGACACAGGGAAAGGAGTGAGTGAGCCACGCTGAAAATCCACTCAGCACAGATGTGAGAGCGAGAGCAGTAGTTCCCATTATCAGTCCCAGCTGTGATTTCTAAATATTTCCCTCCGCTTGTTTCTGTTTTCTTATTTTAGCATTTTAAACATCATTTCACCTTCTCGGCGCTTTGGTTTATCTCTTTCGGTTAAAGCTCACAAAGTCCTATTTGCTGCGTGCAGCGTCTCAATTCTGCCATCTAGTGGCATAGAATGCCCAAGACCGGTTTCTCCGGCGATCGTTTCAGAAGTTGTCGAGGGCTGCTTTGGTTCGAAATGGCTCCTTTCATCAGACTTCAAAGACGCACGGTCTTCAGTTTGCAAGACTTGAGGACTGCAACTAGAAATTTCATTTAATTGTCTCAAATGGCTTCTAGGTGAACCACTATATTTGCTGCGGTTATTATTTTGAACTTCGCAGAGCTCTTGAAGAGCGGGTTGGACCAAACCAGTGCTTTCTGTGGCAGTGTGGCATAATGGGAGAGATGGACGACTTAGGGAGAGAGGCGGAGGTTAAGAGCAGGGATCCTTCTCCGGGTACCTTCAAAGGTCACAGGGCCATTCTATCCTGTGATTAGAAAGTCCCAAAAGGCGCATTATTAAGTTCCTGTATTAGGAGTGGTTGAGCTGTAGTGAATGCTCTGTGCACGCAAAGAGAACTCAGAGCTGTTACTGCGGGACGACTCAATATCCCATGGCATTGTTTATAGAATGTGTTCATATTTTTCTGCATAGTTGGACATGCCACTATAAATTGATATTATTTTTTAAATCTTAGTTTCCTCCCTGTAGCCCCTGCCGTGTATTTTCCTTTACTTATTCTTTGCCTTTCACATCACGCCTCTCGATCCCATTCATTTCCCCGTCCCTTCATATCTGCCCTCTGCCCTGGAACTCCTCGCCCAAGATAAAATAAAATAGAATTTAAGAAGAAAAAAGGAAAGAAGTCTTCTCATGGAAGCTGTAGCGTGACACAATGAGTCATACAGGAGACGCTTGTGTTCACATAGCTTTACCTGCAAGGGTTCATTGCAAGGAGGTTTCTGCTACACTAGAATGCTGGGCCCTCACTGGGATTCCTCTTGATATCCTGCTGTTGCCGTGTGTCTTGGAGATCCCGCTGCCTAGGGTCTGCACAACCAGCTACTTCCCATGTACCAGCAGATCACAGGTGAAGTAGATGCTGAGGCGGGCCGGCTCATAAGCCTGGATCTGGACCTGGGTAGTTGCAGGATTGGTCTCCCCAGTCCTCACCACCAGGGTGAGCTCTCCAGCACTGCGCTGCTAGTTCACCTCTTGCAGCAATGAGCAAGGGGCGGGGCTAGTTCTCCTGTTTTCACGTGGAACCACTTTCTTTCTTGGGGTTCCCTCTTCTGAGCTGACTTCATCTTGTGTCAAGTTGACATAAACTATCCAGAAAACACTTGCTCTCTCAAATCCATAGCTTCCTTTTAAAAATTGTTCTTACGTACTTACGCACATATATGGATCTGAGAACTTTATTTCCCTCTCTGTAGGCAGCAGGTATAAAGAGAGACACTGGACTTTTGAAGCCTTAAAGCATCAAAGCGCCCCCCTCCCTGACCAGTGACCTCCTCCTCCAACACGGTCATATCTACCCCACCACGGCCAAGTCTCCTAGCTCTCTCAAACAGTTCACCAACGGGGAACTCAGCATGCAGATATTCTCATCCAAACCACCACCACCAACGCCGCCGCCGCCGCCGCCGCCACCGCCACCGCCGCCACCACCACCACCGCCGCCACCACCACCACCACCACATATTCCCGTACACGTGCTTAATACACAAATTTATCTTGCTGGGTCCCTTTATTGTTTCCTGTATGTACAAGATCTCAGTGCTGACTACTTGGTATTCACCAAGAAGCTTCCACCATGAATTTGAAACACAATTTGAATGATACTAACAAAGGTCTGAACATGGGAGGGAAAGATTTGGTGGCCTCAAGCCCAGAAAAAGAATTATGGGCAACTGGGGAATATACCCACAGTCAAAGGCAAGGCCCTTTTTGGTGTATCTGCTCTTAGAGTTTAATATCTTTGTTACAATTTTAACTTGACAGAATTTTGATCAGTATGATTCTACTTTCATAGTTACAAGATGAATATCACCCCCATATGACTCAGGAGCACAAATTTTAATGGTAGTTAAATACTGTAAATATAGGGCTGGAGAGATGGCTCAGTGGTTAAGAGCATTGCCTGCTCTTCCAAGGGTCCTGAGTTCAATTCCCAGCAACCACATGGTGGCTCACAACCATCTGTAATGGGGTCTGGTGCCCTCTTCTGGCCTGTGGGCATACACACAGACAGAACATTGTATACATAATAAATAAATATTTTTTTTAAAAAAATACTGTAAATATAGGTATTTATACATATATATGTATATAGTTAAGCTTCCTTATATATGCGCATATATATGTAAGCTTCCCTAACTGCTAAAAGTGTAGGCTTTTCTTTTCAAATATTTTCTAACAAATATTTTCACCTTGATCTTGTGAGTTTCCCTCATTGTTAAGAGTAGCTTATTTCCTGAGGACAAATTGCCTTGACGTTCAAGACTAACAAGTATTTTGTTTTAATTGACAAAGTTGCCTTCTATGAACTTGGAATGATTGACTGTGTTCAGGCTGTCATGGAGTGGCAAGATCCCTTTGCCCTCCTCCCTGGCAACACGGTCATTTCCATTCGACGGAGTGTACATGTAAAGACTATCTCATGGGACGATAGGCTGCGTGTCTTTTCTTACTAAGTGACTTTGTGTTTACTAGAAATTGCATTTCTTGTGTCATTATTTGAACATCTTTTTCTCGTGGCACTGCTCTGTGTTGCTTTATTAGGGCTGTTTAGAGCGCCAGTCCCATTAGCCGTTCCTCACAGTGTCTTTGCTGCCCACGTTCCCAGCTTGCTCTGTTGCTTTGTTTGGTTTGTGACTTTTAAGTTTTCTGTGTGGTAAGAGGCATTGGTGTTTGCTTTTTTCTCTGTTTTCAGCTTTCATGTTCAGAAATAGCCCTTTCATTTCTCACCTTCATCTCGGTCTTTTGCTTATGCTCTTCTGTTTCCATTCCATAGAGGCTGTACCTTTTGATACCTCTCTGAAGGCATCCTTCAGAAATGAAAATCAGTTTCTGTTCTTTTAGTAAATTGCTTCCTAGTGTAATTTTACACCTAGCCTTTGAGAAAAGGGAAAGAGAATTGTGTACACATGATAATTAGTGAAAATGCTCCAGTTGTAGAAGTCATTAGTAGTTTATTTCTAGTATTATGAAAGCTTTTAATCTATATTGTTATATGTCCATTAATTTCTAATGCGACACCGGGAAATAGTACAGGGTGAATTCCTTGGTAGAGCCATCTTAAGCCATGTACCTGTTTCTATCTTTGATTCTGTAAAGACTAAGAGGGAGGGAGAAGAGAGAGAAGGCTGGAATTGCAGAAATCAAGATGAAATGACAAGTTGGTGTCTGATCCTGACACAGGGAGCCTGGTGTCCCCGGGGAAATCAGGAATCAGGTTATGTTTTTAGACAGCTCAACTGTGGATATTGACCCGAAGAAGCTTAGCGAGTCTCAGTGACTGGGCATTTGGTAAGATGAATATTTCTCTTTGACGAGGGAGATGACTCGGGGGAGGTGGTGGGAAGCATTTGCTGTGCAAGTGTGAGGACCTTAGTTCAAATCCCAGAGCTCATGTAACACTTACAGTGGTAGTAATCATGTTGTAATCCCAGCACTCCGATGGGAAAACCGGGGCAGAGGCAGGAGAGTCCCTAGAGGCTGCTGGACCAGCTAGCATGCTGCAGCAGGAAAACAAAACAGAGCATGAGATCTTATCTCCGACAAGATGGAAGATGAGGACTGCTAGTGACCTCCCATGTGTGCCATGGCAATGCACTCCCACATTGACAGCTGCAAGGATACACACAAATAAATAAATTGTCCTGAAGTTAGTAAACCGTGGCATCTCAGTTTACTTCCACCTATCGTCGTTAAAGTGCCACATAAATAAAATAGCTCATGTCCATAGGAGATGTGAACCAGCCCAGCCAGTCTGTACCGTACTGTAGCCACACTTTACTCTTCTCAGCAAGAGTTCATTTGAGGTCTGTTAATTACAGCACTCAGAGCTGAATTCCTCTGCCAGACTATACCTGTAGCTGCTATTGGACAAGTGATTTATTTATCGTTTGAATCTACCATCCAACTATTTCCAGCAGTTTTGAAACCTTAAGTGAGATTTGTTTCTTGCAGCCAGAGATTAATAATGTCTGTTCTTGGACAGAGCTGGAAATCATGTTTATAAATTTTCTTCTTTTTGTTAATGTGCAAAATACAAAACTCTGTTTTCCCACGTTCTCCCACCACTCTGCTTTATCCTTCCTGGACCTTCAGGTTCCCAGTGTTTTCCTTCGTGCCTTCTTCAGTCTGTCAGGAGACGCAAACTGGGGTTCAGAGTCCTAATTGAAAATCAGTTTTCTTTTCTCATCTTCACACAGGTGTTATTTCAACAGTATAGCAAAAGGCATGTAGACAGTTAATGTGCTTAGCTCTTGTATTTAACAAATGTTAATTAATATTTTCTTGTTTTGCTTGGGACCTTTTGGTAACTGAGTCATCTTGCTAGCCTAGTTGTAGATTCCTTTTGTGCCCATAGCATTTCTAACTGTCAGAAACAGAGTCCACAGCTAAGAGTTTCTGAGGCTGAGGTCTTACCTTGTTGGTCAAGCTCAGTGGTCTACTGCTGAATCCTGAATTCATCGGAGCTGTACCCGGAGCAGGTTCCTCATTTGCTGGCCACACTCCATGTATCTGCAGCTCCTAGAGCATTGACAAAGGCAGCATGGTAGGTTATTCCAAAGACCGCAAATGGCTCCTCTTGCTTCTCATTTAAGTTCATTTGCACATTTTCCTGTCAGGGCTGCTAGGCATAACGGGCTTGGCAAGTTTATCTTCAAAATCATTTAGAGTAATTTGTGATGGAGATTGGAGGCACTTCAGTTGCCTGACAGCTGCTCCATAGTCAATCATGATGGCAGAGGTAAATTAATCCCCTGGCTTTCTCTCTTGAGAAACGTCTATCCAAACAATCTTATCCAAGGGAAATGCAATTGTGCTTAGTAATATTAAATAGAACTGAAAAGTGTCTTATTTTTAATTTTTAGATGTGCTAGGCTATGGGTAGCCTTCATTTGACTGCTGGCCTCAGCTAGTGATGCTGAAGCCCCCTGCTAAAACTGTGTTATGTTAGAAGCATGTCTACATCTGATTCTGGGGAGAATGTAGGGCTGTGTAGAGACTGCAGGTTGTTAAAAATGCTTTTGGTGTCTTGTGAGCAGAAATGAAATTTGGAGAAACTTAAGTAGCTCGGACACGGCAAGGCTGTTCAAACCAGTGGATTCTTTTATGACAGTGAGCACATTTTGTAATGCTTTGGTATTATCCCAGGAAGCAAGGGGACGATCAAATATCTAATTTTGACTGACCATAAGTTAAAGAGTATATTATTTAGATATTTTGGGGGAAGACTTTCCATTGTTCTTAGAAAACTTGACATTTTTTTTGCAAGTCTAAGAAGCAAAGGTTGAGTATTCTAGTTTTGTTGATAGTTTTACCCTGTTCTATTTCTTATTAGATAGAAGGCATACACATCTAGTTCTTAAAGAGGATGTTTTAGCTTAAAGTGATGTAACCTCCAACACCCAACCACATCACCCTCTCTATTTCCCTCTGGCTTGTGTAAAGAGAGAGAGATATCACATTCAATGCACCTTGTTAATTCCAGAGAAATGTCTCAAAGAACACCAGATGGGTGTGTTTCTGCTTGAGGTTCTAGTTACTATCAGAGCCAAGCAGACAGATCATTGTTCCCTTCTGTGTCCACACAGCCATTGATTTTTAGTGTTATTCTTTAATTAATTAAAAATAGGTGTGTGTGTGTGCGCGCGTGTGTGCATACATGTGCACACGAGTTTATGCCACATGTGTGCAGGCTGCCACAGAGGCCAGGAGAGGATGCTAGGTCACCTATAGTTGAACTGTAAGTGGTCCAATGTGAGTACTGTGAACCAAACTCAGGTCCCTTGGAAAAGGAACATGTACACTAAAGCCCTGAGCCACCTCTCTAGCCCTGAGTTTGGTCTTTTTATCTCAACATCTATGTTTCCGGACAGGAGGCAACAGGCTCCATTTCTATGAGGGAAGTGGCAGAGTGGTTTGTTTAAATCCTTATGGCTAGTTAGTGAGAAAACTAGCAGTCTCGCACAGAAATCAGCCTTGTAAGCAACAACCCATAAGGAGTTACTTCACACCTGGCACTAGAGCTGTTGCTTCTGTTTTCAATAGCTTATGGCTTCAAAGGAAAGCACTTTCCAGCAAGCAGGGTATCTCCCTCCATTTAAAAAAGTTTGGCTATATGATTTTAAGTTTTATGTGTCTTTGTCTTATTCTCCTTATTTCGATTAATCATCCCTATCTTCCCCTGTCTTGCCCCCCACTTGCACATTTATTATCCCCACCCCACCGTTTCCACATTCCCACCCCCTCTTCATTCATATTGTCTGTGACCTACTACCCTCCATCCTTAAGGCACCACCATCCTAAAGCCTCTTTCTAGACTTCTAGACTTTCTAGACTTCTGGCCAGTACAGGATCTATTTCAATACGGAAAGGTAGAGACTTATAGCTCAGATTCACATTGCAGAAGAACATTTGGGGCTTTCTCCTTTGTGTCCAGTTTACCTCTCTCAGATTATATATATATATATATATATATATATATATATATATATATATATATATATTAGTTTCATCCATTTATCTTCAAATTTACAATTTCCCTTTCTTCATAATTAAATAACACTCCACGTGTATGTGTGCCAGCATGCCGCTTTGTCATTACCAATTCATGACTGATGAAGAGGTAGGCGGATTGAATCTGCCAGTGAACAGACTGACGGTGAATGTGGGTGTGCATACAAACCTAGAGCAAAGCATAGAGTCCCTAGTGCCTCAGATGCCCAGGAGGAAAAGAGCAGAGTAACACGGATACGTTTCCTTCTTAGATTCAAAGAACCTCTACATTGGTTTGCACACTGGTTCTACAAGCTTGCACTCTCCAAAACAGCTGACAGGTCTTCCTCCCTACTATGTCCTTGGTAGCACTTCTTGTTATTTAATTTTGTTCTTTATTCTGTAGGATTTCATATAGGTGCACAATGAATATCATCTCATCTACCCTCGTTCCTCCTCTCCATTATCTTTCTGATTCCCCAATAACAGAACATTTCCCCCTCTTAACTTCATATCATTGTTTTTGATAATCCACAAGCTTACTTACTAACTCCCATATGTACGTGGGTTTGGGGGTGGCATCCGCTGAGCAGAAACTGCATCTTCTTTCAGCAACTGTCCACTGTTAATAGTTCCTCAGTGAGGGCTGGCACCTGGAGCTCATCCAGCCCATTTATGGTGGAATTTTGGCTGGCTGGATTGTGTACAGGTCTTATGCAGGTAACATCAACCACTGTGAGTTCAAGAAAATGGTAGCCATGTCATGCCCAGAAGATACAGCTTCATCAAACTCCTCTACATCAACACACCCCAGTCAAAATAATCATGAACAGGAACACAAATCACCACGAATGTTGTTATGGATGTGGAAAAAGGTGAACTCTTATACATTGCTGTGGGGATGTAAGCTAGTGCAGCCATCTTGGAAATGATCCTGGAGGATTCTCAACAAAAGCAAAACTAAGACAAACAAGCCTAGAAATAGACCTGCTATGACCCAATTATACCACCTTTGGGCATGTACCCAACATACTTTATATCCTACTGTAGAAATACTTGTTGATCTCTGTGAATTTCTGTTTTATTCATGATAGCTACAATGGATAGAATCAACAGATGAATGAATAGAAGAACTGTAGTACATGTAGACAATGAAATATTACTCTACTACAAAGAAAAATAAAATCATATGTGAAGGAAAATAGGTGAAACTGAAATACATATATGTACATTCACACACACATATATACTTAGAACACAAGTAGAAGTCAGAAAACTAGAAAAGGTGTCTTTAAATAGGCACATTAAAGGATTAAGAATTATAGATTATACAAAAAATGAATGTAGAGAGATAAGTAGTAAACTTTCAACAGGTAGGGAATGAGGGTGTGGGGAAAGGTCTAGGATAGAGGGGGAGGGTTAAGCCAGAAGAGCTGTGCGTAAAGTCATATAGATACCTGCTATCTCACAAGCCTATTTAAAGGTAATTGCAGGGATAGTAGAATACATGTTAAATGAGCTAAGAGACATTAAAGGGTTAAACAGAATGAATGGTGGCAGGAGGGGAGAGAGGAGGTAATTGTGGGTGCTTTCATGAAAACTAAGAAATCACCTTATGAAAACCTACTGATTAAGCTAATGTAAAAACATAACTTAAAAAGGAGTTTGGATGGAATTTTTCTACATGGGCCAACAATGTCACTCCCAGAAGACATGAATTATTAAATGAAAACCACAGTGCCAGGCATGGAAACCTCTCTGCCAGCTATTGTTGCAGAGTTCCTAGAAGTATCCAAAACCAGCAGCGGCTTATTTGTTTACCCAGCACATCTCCATAAGACCTTAAGGCTGAGTATTCTTCACCCTCTGACTGCAGCGGGTAGAAAATCATTTGACATTTGATGGCAGTTAACCTGATGGAGTGAGATGGAATCTCAAAGTAGTTTTAGCTTCTCTCATGGCTAACGGTACTATGCACTTTAAAAGTGCTTGCTTGCCACTTGTGTGTCTTCTTTTGAGGACCCTCTGTTGTGATCAGCAGCCTGTTTATTGATTGGGTTTTCTTGTCGCTCTGTTTTGTGATTTGTTTTTATACTCCAGATATCATTTCTAAATTTGTAGATGTTTGCGTTGTCTACCAATATGTGGCTTAGAGAAACTTCATGTGGGTTTCTGAGGCAAAAGCCAAGAAGAAAACAGGTTAAATTAAGTTATAAGAATTAGTGGGACAAGCATAAGCTAAGGTTGAACATTCAAAACTAATAATATGTCTGTGTTGTAATGAGGAGCTTGGGCCCTTTTGTTCCTTCCACCCGGCTAGGTCAGTCGGTAGAGCATGAGACTCTTAATCTCAGGGTCGTGGGTTTGACCCCCATGTTGGGCACCAATCTGTAGTAAGAGGGGGAGTGGTCCATGTCCCACCGCCTGGTTAGCTTAGCCCCCCAAAATAACCATACAGAAATTGTATTAATTAAATTACTGCCTGACACATTATATCTAGCCTCTTCTTGGCCAACTCTCACATTCTGATCTAACCCATTTCTATTAATCTGTGTTACCACGAGGTCATGGCTTACTGGGAAAGATTCAGCATGTCTGACTCTGGCGACTCCATGGCAGCTCTCTCTGCCTCTCTTCTTTCTCCCAGCATTCAGTTCTCTAAGTTCTGCCCTATTAAAAGGCCAAGGCAGTTTCTTTATTCAACCAAAGAAAGCAATACAAATACAGAAGAGCCCTCCTACACCACTGTGTCATGATTTGGAAGCTGGGTGGTGACCCCAAAGATAACCTGCTACACTACTAGTCTTCCAGTAGGTGCTAAATACCCTTAACCTGTGTGTAGCTAACTACAAAATTAGAGGTGAAAGACTGGGCTTAACTTGGCTGCAGACCTAAAGAGTAAACTGATGACAGTAAGGACAACAATCTATCCCTTCCTAGCCTAACACCACCTGAGCTAAATGTTAAAATACATTTAGTTATGATTCTTTTCTGGTCACATAAACAACTATTATCTGACTAGAGGTTAAACCAAATAATACTAAGGTTGTATCTTGCCTCCTTGGTAGTCCCAAGTCTTACACCATTTCTAGGTGAACTTGGTTTTGTACCCACGTGATAAAAACTATGAAAACACAAGTCCTGGGCATTCAGCTCATACCTCTTTTTCTGGTTTTCCTACCCTGCTCCTGAAGTCAAGGCTTTTTTGCCTGGTTTTATTATAAATATAACATTCTAGCTTTTTATCTTCCCCTGATAGTGTTGTCCTGATGTTCTGGGCATCTCTTCCTCTATTCCCAGGAAATTGTCTTTGGTCTCTTTTCCCTGGCAGTTTTAAAATGGTTTGATCAACAAGACCGAGAATTGCAGAAAGAGAACTCTGTGCCCCTGTGACAATTACAGTGATCACAGAAGTATTTATAGCACTTGTATACTTACATATTATATTTTCATGTCTATGCATATAAAACCTACAGTTTAACTGGCTTCACATTCCATATTATTCAGCTATTTTTAAAAAAATAAAATCTGAGGCAGAAAAATCAATGGCCTTTTATAGTCCTTTATAAATAAACCATGACTGTGAACTTTTGCTTTTGAGTTGGGACATAGAATTCTGGTGGCTCCTTGGTAGAGTAAGTTTTATATGTAGGCAGACTGGGAAGACTTGTCTTAACCAGTGGAACATGGGCTGTGTTATCTTACATGGCAGTGGGAGCTTTACAGATGTAATTAAGTGGGTAACTGTGAGGCGGGAAGATTCTTCTGCCCTTTCTAAGTCAGCCCCATAGAGTCACAAAGAGAGGAACAGGGTAAGGATGAGAGCTATTGGGAGAGTGACAGGAGCAGCAAAAGACTCCAACAAAGAAGGGAAAACAGTGGCCAGTGACCTCTAGAAAGAAAGCAGGCTCAGGAAGCTCCTTTCTGGTGTTCCCGAGGGAAAGCTGGTTGGCCTTTCTCATGCTTCATACACCGTACCTTGATTTTAGATTTCTTATGCTCAGGACTGTGAGGGAAAGAAAAGTGTCTTGTTGTAAGATATTGGTTTGTATTCATCTGCTTTAGCAATACTAGAATACTCAAAGAAGGGAATTTATCTGCCCCTCCTATTCAGAGCTCACTTGCCAAGGAAAGGAATACAAATGTTCTTATGATGTTCTTAACATGAGTAAAAACAAATGACTTATGATGGATTCTAATGAAGAGAGTACAGACAGACACACACGGGTGCATTAAAGGAATACAAATGTTCTTATGATGTTCTTAACATGAGTAAAAACAAATGACTTATGATGGATTCTAATGAAGAGAGTACAGACAGACACACACGGGTGCATTAAAGGAATACAAATGTTCTTATGATGTTCTTAACATGAGTAAAAACAAATGACTTATGATGGATTCTAATGAAGAGAGTACAGACAGACACACGCGGGTGCATTAAAGGCATGATCATTCAGAGTTCTACTGCAGAGAGCTGGAATCTCAACATATTGATTTGGCACAGCACTGGACAAGGAGTTTGTTGTCTGTTGTCAAGGGAACAATCTCAGGCCATAAACAACTAGGCAGAGGAGGCTGCAGTTGCTAGTCTTTGCAAACACTGAGTTTTCATTCATGAACACTCACAAAGGATTCTGAAGGAGAGCTTAGTCATCCCTTGTTAGCTTGCCTTACGTAAAAAAAGTGGTTCTGCCAATGTTTAATGGATCCTAGGCCTTAGAGTATTCTAATGGCTGTGTTCCTCACGGCTTTACTCCTTCAGGGCTTCCTTTGTTTCCTACAGGGGTCATGTCACGATGAATCAATCATAAATTGAAAGTACAGGAGAACTAAAAATGCATTCAATAAAACACGGAATATCACAACACAGCCTACATTAAACATGCTGAAAACACTTAGGTAAGTTGTACCAAACCACCTAGTTTAAAGACTTTTTTATAATAGCTTTGAATATCTCATATAATATATTGACCACCATAGTAGAAGTAAAAGCAGAATGCTTTTTCATCATCAAAAAGTAAAACAAAACAAAATAATAAAAACAGCAACAAACCCCCAAAGCCAAAAACCGAATCAACAAAAAAATCCATAATAATAAGATGGTCTAAATAGGAAAGAAAGACAACATTCTCTTCTTCTATACCTCTGTGTGTGCATTGTGACAACGTATTCACTGGTAAAGAGTAACTTTTATTTAACTAAAATTAATTTGCTGATATATATCTCAAGCACCTGGGTTGTAGCTCCCTAACTGGTTATCAGGCAGGTGTGGTTATGCTCATGGTCAGGCCTGGCTGCACATTTGTTTTTCTGGAATTGGGGACCTCAGTCAGTCTTAGGAAACCAAAACTTAGTAATCAGAAATGGAGCCTTTTTACAAAATGAAGTGTTTTTGGTCCTCACAGTGATTGCAGTTTTCCCTTGGCAGGGCACAGGTTTGTCTGAACCTCCCTATGGCTTCTTGTTTTTGACTCCAGCTAAACTGAGAGAGCATCATACCCACCCAGTTGGCAGAGTTAATAGTGACTGAGATCAGTGTTTTTCGCTCCTGCCATTAATTCTTTGCGACAGATTCTTGGTGTTTCCAAATACATTTTTTTTCTTTTCCTGAGATATGATTACACTTTTAGGCTATCTTGTGTTGTTATAGGCATAGTCCCACTGATGTAATGTAAACAACATCAAGGCATAAGAGGAACAGGCCTGCAAGTAGCACAATGGTTGGACACTTGCTTTGTATGCATGAGGACCCAGGTTCAATCCACACCAGGTACTACCATCAGAACAAAACAGAAGTTTCCAAGAACCTAGATTTCTGATGATGTAAATGAGTCAGTGATCCAATTAATCCTGCAGTAGTCAGGTTTCCCTGCTGTGTGCCATACAGGATGGTCATCACTTCAGCAATTTGAGTCAGGATGACTTATAGCTACAAACAAAGGAGAACACTGGGACCAACTACAGCATCTCTGGGCATTTTATTAATGTCTCTACCACAGCAACCTTGACTAATTTACACAAACTTCTCACATCTTCCAAGTTGAACTTGCTCTCTCTCTCTCTCTCTCTCTCTCTCTCTCTCTCTCTCTTTCTTGTTTTAGTCAGCTTGTGTCTTGTTCCTGTTGCTATTTAGGTATAAGTTTTACTGTTCATCAGTGGAGAAAAACTCTGGGTGATATATTGAGTGCTATTTGGCACATCTTCTCAGCCACTTCTACTCCAGTGTTAATTAATCTCTAGAAACCTTAAGTCTTTCTTGATAGATCCTATTTTATAACCTTTTAATTTGGAGTGAGTGCAGCTAATTATATTCTCATCTAATTGCTCTTTTTCCCCCTCTGTCTTAAATTATTTATTTTTTTACTTTGAAACTTCTGTACTTCAGAAACTTGGGCATAAATTACTGTCTTAGTGTGAGTTCTTGCTTTTGGGAAGCTATCCAGTTTCAATCTGCTACCCAAAGCACATGGTACCACATGATAATTAAATCAGGAGTGGGCAGTGTGTGGTGTCAAATGATGTAAACTGAGCACTTGGGAAACTGAGGCAGGAGACTCGCACTTCCAAAGATAACCTGCATAGCGAGTTTTCTTTTCCAAAACAATTCTATAAGAAAAGAAAGAAAAGAAAGAAAGAAGGAAGGAAGGGAGGGAGGGAAGAAGAAAAGGAAGGAGAGAGGGAGGAAGGAAGGAAGGAAGAAAGAAGGAAGAGAGAAAGAAGAAAAGTCAGTATGTGACCATATTAACCACTATGGAGACATTACCTTATTCTTCACACACCTGCCTTTCCTTCTTTTGCTTCCTTCTCATTTTATCTTTCCCAGATTAGTGTAGTAGTTTCCAGATACCAGGGCTGGCATATCATTCCAGCTTGTAGCTTTTAAAGTTCA
The DNA here is from genome assembly GCA_028555095.1 of Dicrostonyx torquatus. Taxonomy (NCBI): domain Eukaryota; kingdom Metazoa; phylum Chordata; class Mammalia; order Rodentia; family Cricetidae; genus Dicrostonyx; species Dicrostonyx torquatus. The sequence goes on from JAQHUG010000096.1 coordinate 5,788,791, forward strand.
AACTCTACATTATAATATTTATGCTCCTTTAAGCAATATGAATATTTCTCTGCTTAACAGAATCTTAAACCAATAGTAATGCTTATAGAACTTATTAAATGTATGCATATCATCTCATTTGTAATTCTGTAAGAATGGATGAAGGGGTCTCATTCTTTTCTGCTTTTGTAGGGTCGGAACCATACATAGTACAAAAGGGGTCAGGGCCTTGCTATTAGAAGGAGAAGGTATCTGACCCCCACCCTCTTTCTGTCTAAGTTCCCTCTTAGCTTACCTTCTGCTATGGGGCCACACTAAAGTCTATTTTTATCATGTCTATTACTTAGTATCTTGGGTATTTCCACTGATTCTTATCACAAACCCTTCACACACCAGCAGTTTTCAGTAGTGGCAGCTTACAGAGCCAAGCTCCATGTGTCTGCTCACTTTCCTGGTTTATCGTTAAAGTATACACTTTCCTTTTCTTCTTCCCATCCCTTTTCTCAACATCTTTCCCGCATCTTTAGGGATTTCCTAACACCTTGCCCTCCACTCTTCCTCTAAAAGGTCCTTCTGTATCATGTGGCTGACCTCCATGTCACCTTAACTCAAAAGACATGACTTTTTTCTTTCTCCTCTCTGTCTCCCTCCTTCAGGCAGCAACCAATATTTATAGTTTGCCACCATGGATTTTGTTCTTCACATTCTGATAAAACTATCCTTGAGTTTAAAAAAATATCTTCATTACTATCATGTTGCAAATGCTCATAATTTTTCTTATATGAATTTAATGTATTTCTTGGAACATGCCTCTACAGTTTCACATACATTTCCAAGCACTGTTTGTGATACTGTAATCAGGCATGTAAATCTTACCAATGCTGAACTATTTCTCAGAATTGCTAACATGGAAGTATATGGTTACAAGCATTCATATTCTAAGTCTCTTTACTTGTACAACGACACGGACATACTTGTAAATAGACTAAGAACAATATGAGTTTAAAGGACACAGAGGGGTTTTCTATAGTGTTAGAGGGCTGGGGCGGTCCCGACACTGGAGCTGTCCCGACACTGGAGCTTTGCCCATCTTAGCCCAGTCATTCTCCAGGGAGTTTCCAATAGGAGCAGCGTTGTACTGCACGTGTAAAGGAAAGGGTGGGGGCGCTTCCCCATGGATCAACTCACCTTCGTTGTTTCGCAGAATTCTCTGCTCCACTTTCGACTATGCAAGTTTCTTATGCGCAAACCACGTTTCCTCTTGCTTTGTGCACACGTTTCCTGTCTGTTCCTCAGTGTCCTTCAGCTCCCCCCGCCAGCATATTTCTTTCAGGTGACCTCTCTTTCTCCACATGCCAGCGTTAGTTACTGCCGTTGTCATACTTTACTTTTGTTACTGGCCGTTTCCCAGTCAGCACACCACTGCATTTCTTTCTGCCTTCATCTATTGTCTAATTCCCATTATTAGAATGTATGCTCCATGAAAGCAAGTTTCATCTCTTTGTTTTCTTCCTGCCATGTCTTCGAAGTTTGCTCAATTATTATTCATAATGAATGACAGGGTAGAGGGATACACATTACATCCCACTGCCCGTGCCTAATAAGGTTTACACTGCATTTTCTAATTTGTTTGAGATTTTTTTTTGACATCTTATCAACCGAGTGGTTTTCTATCAAGTGTTTATATTTAATTCTTTTCAGTCCCTTCCATGCTGTAGTATAAACAATTTACGCATGGCTATCATATTAGTGAATCAGTTGGGGGAATGTTAGACCTAATTCTTTTTCATCTGGTAAATATCCCCCTAACTTCTCCTGCACTCGACATTAGGCCCTCATTATTTTTCAATTTCCTCTAAATAGTTCTGGATGGAGGACGAAAGCGTCTCCTCTTGCTCTTGGCAGCCAAGTTATAATAGAGTGAGTGTGAGATACATAGATAAGCATTTATTTCACGTTTCCTCTAAAGGCTCAGTGCCCATTTTCAGACCCTCTTTTCAGTCCTTTTTATTAGCTTCACACATTGAGAATGGTTCTACAATCAGGAAGACAATTATCGGGAATCCATGTGTCTATGTTGAAGTTTTCCTGAGTCCAGATGAGCTGGTCTTTATTGGGTATATGCTTACCATTACAGAGAGAAAGAGCCCCCTTTCCCAGCTGCTCTCCCTAATGTACAGAAGCCTTCTTTCTCAGTTCATTAAGTTTAACCTCAGGCAATTGCTACTTCGCCAGATACTTCCTCTTTGTCGTTGCTATTCTTTTGACATGTCCAAAGTTGGATCTTCTTGCATTAGCAACATTGAGCCAGGAAGTTTTTGTTTTTTTAAAGTCAGTTTGTGAGAGGGATTTAGGTTGAAAAGGTTTCTTTCTCCCAAGACAGATAGCTAACATTTTTCCTTTTATTTATATAGATGACCCTCAGTTATTGTTGCTTTTAAAGCCAGCTTTACATGTGCATGAGTTGGAGGAAATAATTTTAAATTTCATCCTCTGTCAAAGCTCTTGAGTCAATTTCCAATCAATGGTTGATCTATTTAGAATAAATAACTTGGGCTCTGGGTGTAGTTTGGGCATAGATTATCTCAAAATTGATTGCTTGGCGTGTGCAAGGTCATTTGTTGCATCCCCACCACCACACAATTAAGTTAGTGTATACAAAAGCATATAAATAGATCGATGATCGATTAAAAAGTCAATGGCTTCATGGTCATTAACAAAGCATAACTGATACATTTTTAATGTGTCTGTGATTTCCCACTAATCATTGATCTTTCTGATTGAGACAGAAGTTAAACGAATGTATGTACAAGATCTTGTGTTACTCATTTACCAGAATTTAGCATTTTGTTACGTTTTCCTATTGCTGAGTTTTTAGAATTCTGTGGTTATAAACTTGTTCCAATAAGTATCACTCCATCATTAACACTGTGTGGATGCTTTATAGTAGCTATTCATTTACATATCATCTTCCTGACACAGGCACACACACACATACATAATACAGAAACACAAATATATTGTGTTATCCTGCTAACATATTTTCTTCTCTCTCTCATATATATGTGTGTGTGTATATATATATATATGTATGTGTGTGTGTATATATATACACACACGCACACACACAAACATTTCTATGCATTAGAATAAGTTCTGAGAACTGAAATTATTAGGTCAAAGTCTATTTATTTCAATTAACATAGTATTGACATTGCTTCTTCTTGACTTATATTTAATTGCCAATTAAAGTGAAACTTTAATTTTTAAATCTTTGTAAAATAATAGACTATGGAAATATATTTTCTAATCTATTGGGTCGTCTCCTCAGTATATCAGTTGATTTTATTTCCTATTCTTACCAGACCTGGCAAGAGATGCAGGTTCCAGTGCTCACAGGGGTAGGTATTGCTCTTATTAATTCCATACCAACAGACTTTCCCTCCGCATGGCAGTGCATTCAAAGACAGATATTGTATCAAACTGTTGCTTCATCTCCTTTGAATGTGAGTTCCATGATTGCATTGAACTGTTTCTGACTAGGAATGCTTTTTGAAAGCCACGTGATACCCAGATTGAAGAGGATTCTGCCAAAGACTTCTTTAGTTTTTACTGCTGAACAAATCTTTCCATAATTGTTTTTGCCAGATCTGGCCTCCATCGCTCCCTTTATAAATCATTATGGGGAAACGTTTAATTTTATTTTCCTGTGATCCCTCAGCCTGTCCAAATGCACTCTGAAGAGTCTTTTGTAGGAGCACCAGAAGCCATTAATGCTTAATCTTTGTGTGAACATATTTCTTCAAGCCACGTCCCACAGAAAGATGACAGTATCACCAGGAGAAAGGGGTCAGAACGCTTTGGTGAAGAAACAGTACAACGTGATAAATGTTGGGAAAAAGAACGCTGCTGGCAATTATGAACACATAGCCCTTTCCTAAAGAGAACTCGTGAAATGAACTGTCTGGAGAGCAGCCGTGGGGGCCACTCGGGATACGGTTGACAGGATTTTCTGTCAACTCACTGTGTTTAGAGAAAACAGATGTGGGCCCTCACTGTTCCTCAACATGCGTGCTTTGTCTTCCACGCCACCCTCTGGACTGAACAGCTGACTTTCAGGGAAGTCACATCATTGCTTTCTCTGTGGAATGGACTTATTCCTTAGTTTATTAGTGTGTTTCATGGTTGCTGAAGGGCTGTCTCTATACTTCCCAAGCAATATTTGAGGGCTTGGGAATCAATTTGATTGGCCCAGTGCTTTTGTTTTGCTTTTGTTTTTCTACTGTCTTTTGCACTGAGACAAATAGCACATAATTTAATACTTACTGACATAAAAATGAATTAGTTTACGACTGAATAGAACAATTAGACTTCTTTCATAATTTGGAATACAGGCTTTGTTTTTGAATTTTCAATTGTCCCTTTCCTCATTTTCCAGTATTCTGAGATCTCTGACACAGCCACAGTGGGATTAGATGTGTGTCTGAGTTAAATAAACCCCAGGGGAAAGTACAATGGAACTCTCCTTACAGACTTTGCTCTCACTGTGTCTTCAAATCAATGACAATGTCCACCTAGCTCTTTGATGCTGTGTAGTGGCAGCCTCTATTCTGTTTAAACTACATGTTCTGTTTGTGTAACATACTGTAGACAGACAGAAATACACAATAAAGAGTGTTCTCAACAGTAGAGTGTCAAAATTTGGAACTTTGGAGGAGGTTTCTGGTTTCTAAAGCCGTGCAAGCTCATTGTGCAGAACACCTTACAGTTTTGGATGGATTCATCGGTCTCCCATGCCTAGGCTCCACCTTATTTCTTGTTCTTATGTTTGTGCTCAGTTGCATGCTATCCATGATGTTGCAGCTCATTAATTAACTTCATTAATTAGGCATTCACTAATTGATTGTTCTTACTGTGTGTTCAGCATCATTCCAAGCAAGGGATGATAAACAGATAAGTTTCTCTCCCATGTGTGGAAATGGAGGTGGTGGCACCAGCAAGCAAAATAAAAAGACATTAAGGAGATAAGGGAAATTACAAAACCATTGATTAAAGCAAAGTAAAGAGAGTGTTAGGGTAGAGTGTTTGCGGTCATCATGGCGAGCTTCCCAGAAGAGGTGGCATCCAACTGGAGACCCCGCAGGAAGCAAGGGGTGCTGTATAAAGAGAGAATTCTAGGTAGAGGTGACGATTCTTGTGATATCTTTGACCTGCTCTGGCTCCTACATTCTCCCCACCTCTCTTCAGCAGGATTTTTGAGCTTGGGCTAATGTTTGACTGTGGGTCTTTGCATCTGTTTCCATCAGTCACTGGATGAATGCTTTCTAACAGAGGGGTAGGCATCAGTCTGATCACAGGAGATGACCAGTTCAGGCTATGTATCCACTATTGCCAGGAGTCTTAGCTGGGTTGTAGATTCATCGGAGTTTCCCTTGTATCAGGTTTCTACTTGACCCCAAAATTCCCCCTACTATTTCTCGTCATCCCTTTAAGTATTGTCCCTCTCCATCCATCCCCTAACCAGACCCCTCTAGTTCCCATACCCACCTGTCCCTTTTCCACACAAGAAATGTCTTCTATTTCCTTCCCAGGGAGATTCATGCCTGCCTTGGGCCCTCCTTCTTACGAGTCTCTCTGGGGTTATGGATTGTAGCATGGTTCTCCTTTACTTTACAGCTACTATCCACTTAGGAGTGAGTGCATACCATGTTTTTCTTCCTGGGTCTGGGTTATTTCACTCAAGATGATTTTTGCTAGTTCCATCTATTTGTTTTCAAATTTCCTGATGTCATTGTTTTTAATAGCTGAATAATACTTCATTGTGTAAATGTACCACATTTTTTCACCCATTCTTTTGTTGACTTTTAAAGAGAAACCTAAATTTCTCAAACTTTTTATATTGGAATTGCAACAAATGACAAATATAAAACAAAGAATGGTAAAAGACTTGGGTAATCACTAAATAGATATTTTTATCGATGCATAGGAAGCAGATGATGCAAATAAAAGCACAGACCCACAGAGTTAGAATGAAAATGACTTCGGATTTATGTCTGTCAGCAATATAGATATTTACAAATAACCCATATGAAAATGTAGAAAAGCACATTACATCTCCACGCGCCGTCTCATAGCTGCATTAAGCTCAGTGATAGAGTTTGCCAATCTGTAGTTGCTTGTACATAGATATTTTGTGCATTAAAAAATAAGTATGCATAATTTAAAATAAATTACATTACACAATTTACAAGGTAATATTAACAAAAAGTTCACAGACAGTTGCCTCCTTACTGCAGCAAAATAAATATTCAGGTAATTAAACTGACAAAAGTGTACCCACTTACAGTGATAGAATTTAAAGAAAGAATGAGTATAAATTTAATAAAACTATATTTTACAGCAATGGATACTGATCTCTTAAAAAATTCTGCGATAAAAGGAGCAGAAACAAGTACCAGAGAAGGAATCTAAATGTTTACTTTAAAAAAAAAAGCACAAACTATCCAGGGAGCTTATTGAGGCTCAAACTTATTTAATAAATAAATTATTACTTAAAAATAACAACTACAAAACAGAACAATAAAACTTATAATCAGTTATATTCTAAGTAAAGTAGGTTTTTGCTCACTGACAAGGTGGCTTGGTTCAGATGTTTGCAAGTTTCTGGTCTAGTTTGACAGAGCACAATAAATATGCAAATTTAAATCTATTTGTTTAACTTTTTTTTTATTCTTTTACTATTGCAAACATAAGCATTTCCCACTGTCTTTGTTACATAAGGATGATTTTTTATCATACTGCAAATATCTTATTGTTATAAAAAAAAAGAAAGAAAAGAAAGAAAAAGCCACTTACTGGGTCCACACCTCAGTGTTAGAAGCCTATGCCAGGACTTCTGAAGGAGGTGGGGTGGGGGTGAGGTGGCTATCATGAGGAAAACAGGGACATTCTGTTCTCACACCCAAAGTAGACCCCGAATGCTCAAATGTGCTCTGCAGGAATTCTTATAGACTTGTCCAGGGGCTGCTGGCTGCCTCCTTCCTCCGTGTAAGAGAACTGGACAGAGTACATTCAAACTGAACTTGAAAACATTACAAATATGGAGATTCCAGGATGTTTCTGCAAATTTATTCAGACTTTAATTCTCCCTAGAATTAGGTTCTCTTTTTCATTCATTATGAATAGACATGGACGACGTTTTCACTGTTGTGCACAGTGGGAAGTGAACAAAGATTTTAGATGAAAAATAGGGGGAATAAGAGGGTACTGGCTAATAACAATATAAGTATAGAAATTGACGATTTCATACTGAAGATTTTCTATTCTTCTCTTGGCGTGCCACCTGCACGACTCTTCTTTACTCTTTATTCATTGCTTTGATAAGGTCGTCCACTGACATAAAAATGTTTACACTCTAATTGATGTTTGTGTTTCAATAGGAAGAGTTAATAAATGTGCTTCACTCTTCCTTGTAAAATTCTGGGCATGTTTAGTGGAAGGTGGTTTGGAAGGAACTAGACAAGGCTATAACAACCAGTAGGAGAGTAAAATTGGAGAGACTAGGCAGAGAGAAACATCACACGGAACCAAGGATACAGAAGTCAGAGGAGGCAGGCGTGAGGGAAATGCTGCTCTCTTCCTCCAGAAGCAATGGCTTTATCTTGGAATATTCAGAAACTTAGTCATTCTGATTAAGCCACCATGACAATTGTCACCCCTTATAGCATGTTCTGACATTTAGAGTCCCTGTGGAGAAGGACTAAGCACTCTCATAAAGGATCTAGAGCAACGCATTCCAACCCAAGTGCCTCTCACAAAGCATACTTTTCTTTTGGATGTCTTAGTAATCTGTGTATACAAAAGCCATTGCTAATTTTAAGTGCTCATCAGAGTGTCTTATATATGATAACTCATTAAGTATGTCTTGTTATAAGTAATTTGTGCTTTATTTTATAAATAATTAAAGACATGCTTTATCATACTTCTTTTCAATGAGCTTAAGCTACACTCAAAAAGTTTTAAAATAGAGCTTATTTATAGTCAGTATATTGGATGGCACTGATGATAGGCAAGTCAGTCCCTTTCAAGGAACATCAGCCGTGCTGCTCCTTCTTGGACAATCCAACAAAATTATATAAATGCCTGCATTTGTCCTTTATTTTTTAAAATCAAGTAGAAAATCTCTCTTCTGTCCTTCTTTCCTTCCTTCCTTCCTCCCTCCCTCCCTCCCTCCCTTCCTTCCTTCCTTCCTTCCGTTCTTCTTTCTCTCCTTACTTCCTCCCTCTTTACCTCTCTTCCTGTCTCCCTCTCCTTTCATTTCTGCCCACAGAATGTTTTGGAAAGACAAAGGGCTCAACAGACAACTCTTTACTGTTTACCTCCTGAATTATTAGTGGAACCAAGAGAATAAAGTTCTGGTGAAATTCCAGTATTTATTTCCCTATAGACTCAATAAAGACATATATACATGAATATAATAATTAACTATTTGTTCAAATTATCCAAATGGATACATTCTTCTTTCCATATTTCTAACAAGAATCCATGTGATATTGATTTATCCTGATACTGAATTTCTAATGTTTCTCCAATATTAATCTGGTGTTTTAAATATTATTATTTGTTCATAAACATCTTTCATCTTCACAATGTTTTATAACTTTTGACTTCTTATAATATTCTATGTAGGAGAACACTGATTTGTTGTTATAATTAATCACATTTTATAAAATACCTTAAGTGTAGTTTGTGTGAGGAAAAATGTTTTATCCCCCTTCTCAAGATCGTTAGGTGATGCCCACATTTCATCAGATTGTTACAGTATTTCACCTAATCACAGTAGATTATGTTTCAACTATTTTGGACAGAGCTTATTTTATCCAAAGAGATTAACTTGAGGATTATTCGGAAGACCTCTGATGTGTGTGTGTGTGTGTGTGTGTGTGTGTGTGTGTGTGTTAACAATCACAGTTTTAGAATAACAACATTATTTTCTTTCCTCTTCATGTTTTCCCTCAAGTAAGTCCCTGGCTTAAAAAGCTCACCCTTCTATCTGCTCTCTTTAAAATGATGTGTATCATCTAAAGCCTTACCTTTGGAATCAATAAGAAACACTTATCACATTTATTGAATCATATATAAAGATTTTCATTTGGGGGATTCCAATATCCTCTTAGTCAGAATTCTTCTGTAATCTTTGCAGGAAAAGCTGTTATAATGGACAGCAGAGGGAGCTCAGAGCCAGTCTATGAAGGTAACTACCTCATCACCCAAATCAGCAATACAGACTTGTTTAAGATTAAAAACAAACAAAACAAAACCCAAAAGGTGTTTACTGTATTTAAAAGACTGGAAAGCATAATAGTCCCTTCCAGAGGCTATCTGTAGTAGTTACTGCCAGAAATGAGTGACTGTTGTTTTCATTTCACAGTTTAACTTCTCTTTTAGAAGAAAGAAGTAAGATAGATTCCGCAGTGGCATTTCCCAGGCTACGCTAGTGAGCATAGGACCATCTCCCCAACCATCACTAAGTAATGACTATAAATTGTTACCTGTGAGATTAATCCCGGTAGACAGAGAGTAAACAGCTGAGAACTAGAGATTGCATAATGTAGAACCAGCTCTGAAAACACACCTAGAGTGTAGGACATGTATAGCCTGTTGGTTTTTTTGTGGAAAGGAAATTCTATTGGAAAACAGTGATGATATTCTTTTTCCTGACCAGTTTCTTCTCTGGTGAAACTGCACAGTGGCAGTGTTGTGAGCTCAACTACAGACTTGACTGAAAACGTTTACTGTTTTATCTTTTGTTTAAAAAATTTGTGACCCTTGCTCTAGAGACGTAAGCAAGCTCTGGATGAGATCATTCACTCTTCTCTTTTTAAATTTTAAGTTATAAAATCATACTACTTCAGATTTCAGCCATGAGAAGGGCAAAAGATCACGGCTATGAAATACAGCCTACATGGCAGAATGTCAACTCCACGCCAAAAAAGCAAATTAGGAAGAAAGAAAAGCTAACACATATTTTTTTTTGTTAGAAAAATCATTGATACATTATTTTCTCCATCTGCTCAAAATTCCAAAGACAACCAGTCTTTTTTTCTTTTCTTTTCTTCTTCTTTTTTTAAGGAAAGGTAACAAATATATAAATCTTATCAGAAACAGCCTTCCAAGAGCAACTGTAACCCAGCCAGGGGTTCCACTTTTTGGAGTTCGGTGTGTTAGGGATTTCAACACTCGAATTCTTCCCGTGTTGTCCACTTCATAATGGCTGCAGTGAGAAGACAGATGTCATTGCAGATTCAATCCTGTTACTATCAAGACTGAACTAACTCTCTTCAAAGTACAAACTCTTGCAAATGTCTCCACAGCACTCTTGGCACACATATCTTCATCCCATAAGAAAAGAGGCAGTTTCTATGGCAATACTGGTTAAGTGCCTATCATGCTGCACTAATATAGTGCGAAATGTGCCTTCCATATAGCAAAAAAGATGTAGGCAACCAGTGTGAAATTAGGGAAAGTAGAAAGGTATTCATACAAGCTTATTTGTTTTCTAGACAATAACCACTATAAAATCCCAAACTTGAGGATTCTGTCTTCTAAGATACTAGTATGTGTCCAGCATTCACACAATGGAGAGAGACAGGAATAGTCTTTTAAAAGAGTTTGTTTCTGAAATGCAGGCCAGTAAAAGCTACCATCAACCATGAAGATGCTATATTGTTCAATGCTTTTTCCCTCTAGCATAGGACTTATGTCGTCTTCACTGTTAAAGGTTGATTAACAAGTATATAAGATGACAAATAATGTAACTCATTTGATCAAATATATATGTTGTTATGCTTAAGTGTAGAATTGTAAAGCCTTCATTATGAATTGTTCATGCTAGAGAGTTTTGTGGATTAGTGTTGCGAGCAGTCTTGCATGTGGCTTCCCACGTGGCCAATTTCCTCACTGTTTTTTAGAGATCAAAGTGTCTTTTTCTTCAATCGGTAGATTTCAGAAAAGATGATACAAACTCTCAAGACACAACATGCGTTCCACTGCATCTCTGAATTCTCAAGGTTGACTCTCTGTATGTCAGTGGTTTTGTCTTGAATATTCCTAGTGGGAGTAGAGTTTTCTCTTTTTTTCCCCCTTAATGATGATGTTCATAACAGTTAAAGTTAATTATAATCCACACATTTGAATACTGATACTGTGGCCCTTCGATGACTACTACAAAGGCAAAAGGCCAAGTCTGGTTGTTTCCAGGAATACTCAGGGTTACATATCGGCGTCTCCATCATAAGCTAAGGTTAAAGGTTTGAGGCGATTGTTTTGTCGTCTTTGGGGTTTCTTTGGCTTTTTGCTGTAGGAAATTCAGGAAAAATTGAAGAAAGAAGTCAGTCTTTCATGTTAAATATTATCGTTTAAATAGAAAGCAAAACAAATTGGCTGATCTAAGTTGCCTCTTTCTACCCTGCCTTTTAGAATATGACTTTGTGATCTCTTAGTTTCACAGTTCCAAGTAGTTCTATTACCTTTTGTAAAAGCCAGATTATGCAATTTCTTGGATGCTAACAATAGAAATGATAATATAATATATTTTGGGTTTGTCCAGAAAGTTCTATAAATAGTTCACATTTATTTACAAATACAGTTAAAGTTTGTGGGGCCACTAGCAGTGAAACAATATTTATCCCCAGTGCATGAACTGGTTCTTTGGAGGCCATTTCCTTTGGAGGGATGCTTTGCTCAGCCTAGATACAGAGGGGAGGGTCTTGGTCCTGCCTCAAGTGATACGGCAGACTTTGTTGACTCTCCATGAGAGTCCTCATCGTCTCTGAGGAGTGGATTCTGGGTGGGGTGGGGAGAAGGTGGGGGGAGTGGGAGGACTACAGGGAACTGGGATTGGTATGTAAAATAAGATTCTTTTAAAAATAAAAAAAGAATTATCATAACATCTACCTCTAGGGAAAATTCAATATAAAAATATATATATATTACATACCATTCATGAAACACAATATTCTATATCATTTATTCATGAGAAAAATCTTGGGAAAAAATGACCTTGAACAGTCCTGTCTCATTGCCACAATCTGAATGACTCAGACTAGGCAGGCAGAGTTCAGGGTCCTCTAATCTTGAAGTTTGTGTTCTCAGTTTGGACGCTTGCGCGAGGCTGGAGGAAATACAGCATGTGCTTTCCACACACTGTGAAATTCCCTGTGGTACTGGGAACGGAAAGGGTTTTCTTTGACATAACGATCTTATCTATCCTTCTAGATTTAGAAACATTAACGCACTCACCAAGCTAGATAAATCATGGAGACGACAAAGACGAACAGCACAAATGCCCCGGCTGCGACACCGTAAACCCAGGTCTTTAGTCTGCCATCTGAGAAGAACAGTTATTAATGTTGGTGTACATTAGTCTGGAACATGTAGCACAGGTTTGAATATGACCCCTGATCATTCACATATGACCACAGGTTCAAGACTCACATTGAAGTCTTTCCTAGTACAGGGGCCACGAATGGAAAGCAGCTACTAGGGGTTAGGCAGCACCGCATTCAAGGGAAATTAGCAATGGAAACAGCTGAAAAGTGACCGATTGTGTTTACATTCAGGTGCGGAGTTCATGCCGAAATTTTTTTATATGAAATCATACCTCAAATTCATTATGTGCATTGTTCTATCCACATATGCTTTGACTTTTCACCTATTTCAGGAATGATATATTAAAAAGATAAAAACAGGGCAGCTTTTGAGAAATTCATAAACCTAGAGTAGATGCCAGCAGGTATTTGAACATTTGTTGTGGTTTCAACTGTTTCATACCAGATGATGCTTAACATATTAACTTATTTGTTTTGCAAATACAATCTTTTTTTCTAGTCCATACTTATACTATGCGTAGCAGTAATAGAACTGGCAGAAATAATGACATAGAGTGATAAGCAAAGGATGTTTAAATGTGTCTTTGCTAACTATTTGATATTTGCAATCACTTGTGACAGGCACTATTTTAGTTCAGTTTTTGGGCTTGCTGTCCTTGAACTGTTAGGCTCTGAGTAAACTTCAAACGTGTGTTGCTAGGGATGGTATTGCCTAACTTATTTGATGCTGACATTTGTATACATTGTAGGCAATAGGAACCTACAAGTGTGCAGTCAATACTCAAATCACAATATATGAGTATGAAAATTAGATGTGGGCAAAAATGATTCTATGGATATTTATCCAACACTTGAAATGAATCAAATGCTCCTTAGTACTAGGTATTTTGTTTATTAGAGGTCCAGTTGTTGGAAATCAATTCAGATAATATTCTAAATATCACTTCCTTTTAAACGTGGATGTTTAAAAAGTGTTTTATTCCCTGTTTATTCTCCTCCTCCTCCTTCTCTTCTTCTTTCTTTCTTTCTTTTTTAATTGAGTTTAAAATCAAAAGTACTTTTACTAGGTTTCTTTGCTGTGAAAATTATTTAACAAATATTCAAAAATTAAAGGGTATATTTTTTCAGAATATGTTCCGCCTTACTATTCTGATATGTTCATCTTGGGGAAATTACTAAACAAAATGAAATGATACTTTTATTTAAATTGAGCAAAGTGTTCTCATTTGTGGAAATCTGCCTTGATCTTAATTAAGGTCAGAGTTGTTAAGTGGTAATTTGCTCCCCTAGCTTGGAGAGAATTTCCAACATTTTAACAGACAAATCAGCCTTTCAAAACTCAATTGTGTTTTCAGCTAAGAATCCAATAAAAGTTGTGATTATATGGATAAAGGTAATCAAATAGATATTTAAAACATCTTAAAATTCAATATTGGTTTTTTAAGAAGGGAAATACTTTTACTTAATGAATCATAAATAGAGGTATGCTAGATACACAAGCTACTTCCTTCATTTCTCGTGTTTCTAATGAAATTATAAAGTTGATTATGTCTGACTTTGCATGGATGTTCTCCATGGTGAGAGAGAAAGAGAATCCGTGTTGCTCATGGAGCACTAGTAAGGCACTTTTTGAACCTGGAGATAGGTGTGTACTGTCTATTCCAGTTAGCCACAGTATACAAAGTAGAGCATAGCACTCTTTCAAGCCTGCAGGCTTGTTCCTGTGCAGATCAAGTCCATTCCTGGATATACTAAGCGCGTGTATTATGATATGACAATGATCTGGTCCATGACCAAGTGTGGTCATTCCATCAGGAAGGGAAGGGTCTAACCCTGTCTCTGTATATTTGCACTAGTAAGGATTCTGAGGGATCAGCAACCATTAACGTTTGGAATGTTACTTCCGTCCGAGTGCCCTGTAACATGGGACTGCATTGGTTATGCTATTTGTGAAGGTTCACACCATGAACTCTATATATTTAAACCGAAAACTCCAAATGTCTTTGTAGTCTTCTTTATCTTGTTGTATGTGAAAGATATTTTCCCTCAATATCTTCATTATTATGTAGCTTTTTTCAATGTGTATTTATTATACTTATAACTTTAGGACTGGGTTTTTGATAAATGACATCAACATTAATTTTTTTTCTGAAAAAAGTAATTTCAATTTTACACATTTACAGCATGGGTTCTTCTTTTAACAAGGAAGATAGAATTACATAAACAACTGCAATGTTAAAATGAGTAAATGGGCTAAGAAATAATCATTTAGTTGAAAATCTTTGGTTGTTAAAAAATGCTGTGGCATTGTTACTGGTATAACGTCTAAGTAAAGAATTTTGTGTTCTTCACCTGGCCCAAATGGCTGTAGAAACCAGGTTCTGCCCCGTCCTGCTGGGTTAGTGGAAGGTTGGGTTGGGTGAACTGCCCGGCTGGTTTTCACATCGCTTCTTTTGTCCTCCACCGTGGGAATCACCACCACTGGGATAAGTGTACATTGCTCAAGAGTGCTGTTGGAGGACATGACTTCGGTGTACCCTTCTTCACAGCGACACACCTTCATCTGCAGAACAGGGAAGTTTAACACAATGGACATGATCTAGGAAAGTATCACTGAGTGTATTCAGAAAAGGAGCATTAGGAAGCATTTTTAAGAGACTTGGCCACATACAACATCTGCCTTAGCTACCTTAACCCCGCCTACCCATGATACCCTGCCAAGACATTCTAAAGATAAATAAAAAAAGTGCACTGAGAGTTGTTCACATAGTTGAAAAGAAATGCTTCAAAGTGAATGGTTCCGGCCTTCATTGAGGCATTCTGGAGGCATTGTACCAGAGACAGCGGGTGACAGTTGTTGGAGAAGGCTTGTTCATCTTAATCAATGTGTACATACCTCACTACAATATGAGTGGGCTTGACTACAGGGTGGGTTACAAGATCTGTCAGCATCAGGCTGGCTTACCACCAAGCAGCCCCCTGCAGAATACAAAATCACATTTTAACAAATGACTCCTCCTGCAGTGATAAACACATACACTCTTATAGATTTGTCTTGGAAGTCTGAAACACTTTGGAAGTTCCAAGAGGTTCCGTACTTGTGAAACGGCTGGCTAACCTCCATCACTTTCATTAATAACTTGGGACTTCTTACCCAGATGACAGTGTTGTGTCTTATGCTTTGTAAGTATCCAAGACACATTGCCAAGAGGCTTATTTGTAGCTGCTATTTTTGAAACACTAGTTTCATATAACCTATTTCTGATAATAGTTGGAAAAAATAGGTCATATAATATGTTTCCTCAAGCCAAGTCCAGCAATTGAAAAGCAAAACATTTTAATTTTATTTTATTACTAAATACTTTTATTGACTACTCAGAATGATAGTTTTCACATCCCTTAAAGTAACTTTTCAATTTATTTGATAATTACACAAAAGTGTTTATTAGAATATTAGAATGCATATCTATTGTTAAGAAAATCACTGTTCTTGTTGCCAATTCCAAAAACTTGTGGTTTCTGGAAAGAAGACCAACGTACCCAGCAAGTCTTTTGCTTGTGCTATTTTTCAACTTGCCATTGAAATGAATTCTCCTAGTTTACTTCTCACGCATGATACAAACTGCGTTGCACTTTAAATATGGAAACAGTTGTCTAAAGAAACAATATTGGTGCTATAGGTATGATCCATAGTTTCAAATTGTACTTACTCAGCTGAACAAAAACTTTAGCCAAAAAATGATTTTCTTTATTTATGGAACTCATAGTATTTTGGATCAATCAAAGGTTCCCATCATCAATTCTTTGTTTTTTTCTTTAATCTTATAAATTCTCTTTAAAAAGACTTTATTAATTAATTCTTTCATATTAAAATGCATATAATAATGTAAAACAAAAACTATCACATCACAAAAGCAGTTAGTCATTGTAAGGCACATGCAGTTAGTGACCATACTATTACTAAGCATGAGAAGAGAAAGGAAAGCAGTTCCTTGACTTTATTACAGTGACAATCTGTAAATTACAGCAACTGATCCACAGACATAATGTACTTTACACCTGTTTTCATAGGGAAAATCATCTAAACAGTTCAAGGTTTAGATGTTATCTAGAGATTATCATAAATAATTTCACATTGGCTCTTGGTAACAAAGAAAAATAATTGTATACATACTTTTTTATTAAAGATAAATTTAAATGTGGCTTATACTGATGAAACTTTAAATTTTGACTTAATTTTGATTTGGAAAATAGTCTTTGTTGCAGTAGAGAAACAATAGTGTCAGAAGAAAAAGCAAACAAATATTTGCTTCTATATTTGAAAAAAAAGCAACCAAATAAAATTTCCTTAGGAATCACTTAAAGATTGACGTATATTCCCTTCGAGGACCGGAGCTAAGTGAATGGCATCTGGGACACTTGTTTTGGAATGGCCATCCTTCCCTGTCTGTGCTTTTTATCACCCATTTCTCTTAGAATGGAGTTCGGGTTCACTGTTTTCGTTTCCCAAATAATACTGTTCAGACAGCAAAGAGCTTCCTGGTGGGAATGTTTTCTATTATATATTATATGTCCACTGGGAGATGCTATTATCAAAGGCTTCTTGGTATAGTTTTTATTCACAAAAATTCTGTCTTCCTAAGAATGTAATTTGGCATTCTGTTCTGGCTTTTATAGGGAATAAATAAGTAATTAGGTTTCAATAAATCCAAGTCCCTTGAAATATGATATAAAAATTGATGTTTTCCAAGAAGCACATTGATCCTTGCTGAATCCTTTGATCACACTGTATATATGAAAGTTAAATCGCAGTGGACTTACTCAGGGCCACCCTGATGCATGCATCTTTGTTTTTCCTGCAGAAGAGTTGAAACAAGAGCCCCAAGTCAGCAGGAGTCCTGGGCAGCTGACAGTCATCATCCCTCTAGCCTCTGATATGGAAGTCCTTAATAACTAAATTATTTTAAGATGATAATTAAGGGACAACATTTTAAGTTTGTGTTTATGTGCCTGAAGTTGAGGTTCTGTTTCAGACTTTAATTTTTTTTCTATGAAATTTTCAGGCTATTCAATATAGATTCAGCTTCAAGTATTTCCTTTAATAAGTATTTGGAATGAGCCCTTGACTTTACTGAGCTCATACAAAGAACTTGTGTATTAAAGAGGTTTATTGGGGATATCTTTCAAAAGCCTTCTTTTGATTTTCTTCTTTGGAATTATAATAATAGTTTGTTATGAGAATATAGCAAATATCCCTCTCAGATGTCCTGGGTTTGATTTTACTGATAACTCTTTCTTATTAATCACCAAAATGTCTTTATAATAGATTTGATAATTTAGGTATATTATGTTTATATGTGTATACTACCTTGGCCTGTATCATCTTCAAAACACACAAGCAGAAATAGTGAAAGGCATAATTATTATTTTCTTTCCATATAGTAAGTTGTTAATGTATAAAATCTCTAGGGAAAATCAGGAAATCACTTATATTCATTTATTCGTGTTAAGTAGTATTTCAGTGAAATATATTCTAATGTCTAAAGGTGATAGATAAAAGAGAACTGGAAGGTGGGTGGCGGTGGCACACGCCTTTCATCCCAGCACTTTGGAGGCAGAGGCAGGTGGATTTTTGTGAGTTTGAGGCCAGCCTGGTCTAACAAGAGCTAGTTTCCTCCAGGACAGGCTCTAAAGCTGCAGAGAAACACTGTCCTGAAAAAACAAACAAACATAAAGAGAAAGAGAGAGAGAGAGAACTTGAGATATTTTAAAATAAAATAATTTGTCATTGGTCACCACACATGTACACGACAAATTTCTTGATTCCAACAGCGTGTTAACAATTCAGTGTCCTTTAGTATTCAACCATACGTGTGTTACAGGAAAAAATGCAGTAATAAATGCAGAAAGTCAAGATATTGGTGTTTTACCTGTTACGTTTACACCATCAGACCTTTGACACCAGACTATGCGAGAGGAGCCCTTCCAAGCGCTCGCCATCCACTTATACTCGTAGCACTGACCGTCTGCAGGCACACACAGAGCAAGCACTGATATTGCATTACTCCGGACCACCATGAGAGAGGGCTATCAACGAACGCATGTATGAACAACTTAAAGGGGGCAGGAAGTCTACTGCTGAGGATTACCAAAACAAGTCTGATAAAACTGTAGTGGTCAACCTAAGTCCCCACTAATGTGCCAACATATCTTTTATCCTGCTACCGTGCCAGACCCTAGATACTTCTCAAGTTTTAGTTCATGTTTATTTTTTATACACTGAAATAAGGAACACAGAGACAAATACAGAGAATAACTAACTACAGAGTATATTCAATTATTTATCATATAATTCTAATAAACATTACCATTTAGCCATACTTTTATCATCTGTGTATAGGAGAGCTACTGATTTTTTTCAGTTAATCTTATATCCTGCTACATTGCTGAAAGTGTTTATGAGTTGTGGAAGTTCCTTAGTAGCACTTTTGTGGTCACTTATGTAAACTATCAGGAAATAGTGAGAGTTTGACTTTTTCTTATCCAATTTGTATACCCTTGATCTCCTTTTGCTGTCTTATTGCTGTAACAAGAACTTCAAGAACAATATTGAATAGATATAGATATGTAGAGCGTGGACATAACTAGTGTGGGATTTTTCCAGTATCTTCATGTAGACATGTAGTGCTATGAAATTTCTTCTTAACAATGTTTTCATTGTGTCCCATAAATTTGGATATGCTGTGTGGTTATTTTCATTGAATTTTAGAAAGTCTTTAATTTCTTTGTTTATTTCTTCCTTGACCTATTGGTGATTCAGGTGAGCATTGTTTAATTTCCATGTATTTGTGGGAGTCTGAAATTGGTATTTCTGTTGAATTCTAATTTTAAGCCACATTGATTCATAAGATACATGGGGTTATTGGAATTTTTTTGTATCTGTTGAGGTTTGGTTTGTTACCTAATATGTGGTCATTTTTGAGATGGTTCCATGAGGTGCTCAGAAGAAGGTATATTATTTTTGTTTAGATGGAATGTTATATAGATGTCTGTTAAGTCCATTTGAGTAATAATATCTGTTAATTCCCTTATTTCTTTGTTAAATTTCTGTCTGGCAGACCTGTTCAGTGGTGAGAGTGGGGTTTTTAAGTTTCCTACTATTACTTTCTGGGGTCTAACATGAGATTTAAATTTTAGTTGTGTTTCTTTTACATATGAGGGTACCCTTATGTTTGGTGCATAGCTATTCAGTATTGAGATTCCCTCTTGGTATATTTTTCCTGTGACTTATATAAAATGTCCATTTTTGTTTCTTTTGATTGATTTTGGTTTGAAGTCTATTTTTTTAGATATGAGGATAGCTACACCTTCTTATTTCTTAGGTCTATTTGATTGGAAAAATTTTCCCCAACCCTTTACTCTGAGTTGGTATCCATCTTTGAGGTTAAGCTATGTTTCTTGTATGCAGCAGAAGAATGGATTCTGTTTTAGTATCCAATCTGTTAGCCTGTGCCTTTTTATAGTTTGGTTGAGTTTATTAATATTAAAGACCAGTGATTGTTAGTTCCTGTTATATTAGTTTTTATTGTTGGTGATGTCCTTGTGTGCTTCTCCCTTCTTTGGGATTTGCTGCTGTGAGATCATCTAATGTCTGTGTTTTTGGGGATGTAGCCAACTTCCTTGAGTTAGAGTTTTCTTTAGGGCTGGTTATTGGCTAGGTATTGGTTGATTCTGTTTCTTTCATGGAATATCTAGTTTTGTCCGTTCATGGTGATTGAAAGTTTGCTAGGTATAGTAGTCTGGGCTGGCATCTGGGGTCTCTTAATATCTGTATAACACTTGCCTAGGACCTTCTGGTGTAGGATGTGCTTCTTCATTTTGTATTGCTTTCATTGGTTGAATAAGGAAAACTGCCTTGGTCTTTTGATAGGGCAGAAATTAGATAGGGGGAGTAGACAGGATGGAATGCTGGGAGGAAGGGAAGAGTGGCAGATGCCATGCTTCTCCAGCCCAAGATGGACACTGGTTAGACTTATGCCAGTAAGCCACATCCTTGTGGTGATACACAGATTACTAGATATGGGTTAGACTAATACGTGAGAGCCAACAAGCAGCTAATGGGCCAGGCAGAGTTTAAATGAATACAGTTTCTGTGTAATTATTTCGGGTATAAGCTAGCCAGAACCAAAAGCAGGCCCACAGCCAGGAGCCGGGCAGGATGGAACAAAGGTGCCCATGCTCATTACAACAACCTTCTGGCTTTCATTGTTTCCACTGAGAAGTCAGGTGTAATCTTGATGGGTCTGCTTTTATATGTTACTTGGCCCTTTTTTTTCAACTCTTAATATTCTTTCTTTACTCTGTATGTGTAGTGTTTTGATTTTTATGAGAGGACTTTTTCTTGGATCCAGTTTATTTGGTGTTCTGTAAGCTTCTTGATCATCATAGGCATATCTTTCTTTAGGTTGGGAACATTTTCTTCTATGATTTTGTTGAATGCATTTTCTGTGCTTTTGAGTTGAACTTCTCCTTTTTCTATTCCTATTATTTTTAGGTTTGGTATTTTCATGGTGTCTTGTATTTCCTGGATATTTTGCGTTAAGCTTTAGTTAGATTTATTGTTTCTTTTTGCTGATGAGTCTATTTCCTATATTGTATCTTCAGCACTTGAGATTCTCTCTTCAATCTCTTGTATTCTGCTGTTTATGCTTACACTTGTAGTTCCTGATCATTTTCCCATATTTACTGTTTCTAGAGTTCCCTCAGTTTGTGTATTCTTTATTGTCCCTATTTCAGTTTTCAAGACTTGAATTGTTTCTTTCATCTGCATAATTGTCTTTTATTTGTTTTCTTTAAGGAATTTGTTTATTTTTCTCTTTTCTTCCCTTTCTTTGAGGGATTTTTCTCACAGGTTTTATAAATATACAATCAGTTTTTCCTATTTATCTTAGGTTTCTGTAATCTTTTAAAGCTAGGAAATATTTTTACAACATTCCACATTTTAAAACCAAAATCAATCTCTCTCTCTCTCTCTCTCTCTCTCTCTCTCTCTCTCTCTCTCTGTGTGTGTGTGTGTGTGTGCATGAGTGTGTGGGTGCACATATAGAGCCTAGAGGCAAGTATCTGAACACTACAGTGCCATCTTGGTTATTGATCATCCACCCAATCTGTCTTTTGCTACTATTGAATAGTGGCTCTCAAGCTATTGGAGATTCTTCTGTTTCTGCCTCCAGTCTTTGAGGATTCAAACTCAGAGCTTCATACTTGCATGCCAAGCACTTTACCTATTGAACCACATTCTTGGGCCCTAGAATTACTTTCAACTTAATTCTCAAATGAATAGAATTCCTGAATTGAAGCACTCACCATCACATGACTTAGTTTCTAACATCTGCTCTGGGCACAGATGTTGATTTTCCAGTTCCTGTATAATCACAGCTCTGGATCGGACCTGTAGTCCACCAAAACCAAGATCCTCACCATTCACACAGGTCAGCTGACACAGACTCCATGAAGACCAGTCATTCAAATAGCAGTCACCTGTAAGAGACAGGTTGGTAATTTATAGCCCTAGGGAACAGTGTTGCAGATACTCATTTTGATTCCAACTATGCTAGGCCATGTTTGTAAGTATGCTAATTATACATGACATTTATGATATTTGAATAAGCAATAAATACATTTTATATGTACTAAATATGCTATTTGAAATTATGGGGTGATCTCTGTGTGACTTAATGTTATAAAACATAAGCTATGACCTGAAGGAGTTTTCTCATCATGGTAATTTCTTAAAAGATGGATAGTACTTGTCTAAAGCCTAACATGATGTTTGTTGCTATTATAAAAGGAGCTAGTACAACCTAACAAAACATAGAACTTGTCTCTAGATAGTCATAAATTTAAGTGAGCTTTAAGTTCAAGGTGCGATAATCAGTGATTATATAATATTTTTTGCTTCCCAGAAGCATCTAGCTGAGTCAAGCTGCTGAGAAGTTGACACAGTGGAAATTTGACTGGCAGTTTCTTCTAGTCTACATCTCCAATCAACCACACTCCCTCTAAAGAAAATACATAGTACCTGCAAAATGTCAAGTACCATAAATGCACAACAAGTTTCCACAGTCTGATTATATATCTATGCAATCAACATTTAATATAACAGACCATTTCCAGAACCTCAGAAATCCCCCACCATATTATTCTTGAAATCATATTATATATACCATATATACCTTTTTACATCTGCCATTTTTTACTCACCATGAAAGATCTATTATGTATTTAAATATTCTAATTTGAAACTCTTGTGACTATTGAAGTATAAGCTTGTGCTGAACATATGTGTTATATGTGTGATTTTCTTGAGCATATGCATAGGAATAGAATTACATAATGAATCTATGTATCCAAAATCTTTTGCCATTTTGAGAACAGGGAAGGAGAGAGGGAGACAAGGGTAGAGTTGGAGATAGAAATAGAGGATGATAGGGAGAAAGAGGAGAGTGAGGGGGAGTGAACATGAGAGGGAGAGAGAGAAAGAAGCTAGGTGGATTCAGAGAGAGGTGGTGGTGGTAGATCTGAGAGCAGTTGTGTGGGAGTGGTGAATATGATTAAAATATAGTGTATGAAATTAATAAAATGTTACTAAAAATCTAGTATATTTTGAAAATGCCAAGAAAAAAAGCAACTAGCAAAAGAATTTAAGAAAGTTGTAAGAATGCTTGCATCTCTGAGATGTGATATTTTGGGTTACCCATTGTTTACCAGGAAAACCTGGTGTGGGTAAAAATAAAACAGAATACTGCCAATGTGTAACTTTACCTAAGTGACAACAAACTGAGTGGAACTTTCATCTCTCTCTTTTGTATGAGTAGACTTAATCTCTATATGTGTCTTTATTTGATATCATCAAGCAATGCAGATAAATCCACTAATTCTATTCTGCTGTGGTGTATTCATTACATAATCATCATCTTGAAATATCGATGTTAAGATTTAATAGCAATATGAGAGTGGAACACTCCTAGTACTAAACACACTTTTATATTTTCACCAAACTCATTGGGTTAATAAATTTACTCCACACCCATCAAAGATGAAAAATGTTTTTCCTAATTTATATTCTACTCTTTAAAGTTGACTGTGTCAAATTTGTCTACCTTTCAATATATACAGCAGAGGGCTAGGGATACAGCTCAGGATATTAGGGACCTTATTCCTGGCAGCAATGCAGTGGTTCTCTGACTCACTGGTATGGTATTATGCTGTTAATGTATTTCTGAAAAAGATTGTTGATACTCTTCATTTGGACTATATACATAACCTCTTCTTAACTCTGTTCCTAGGATGAGGCATCTAAAATATAAATTGTGTTCTGTTGTTACCTGGACAGGGCTGGGTGCATGTTTCCTCCAGAACTATCTGCTTATTACCATCTATGATGAGCTCAATGTCAGCACAGAATTCTTCATCCACCACTTTGCTGAAATCATCAGTTGAACCATCAGTCACCACACAAGAAATATTCCGTGTCCTGGTTCCTTCTCCACACTGGGCATCCTGGAATGGAGAAAGAAACAGCTAATTAGAAAAAGAAAAATAATTCATTAGAGAGCTCAAGGCTTGTAGTCATTTTTGCATCACTGCATTTGATTTATGAATAGCTAAAGAAGCATTGGAAACCCCAGGGAAGAAGCCTTATAGGGCACAAGCTATAAAACATACATGGAACAATTTATTTGCTTCCTAGACAAAGACAGGCAAATAAATTTTCATTAAAATGAATCAGTCTCCAAATGATTTTGAAAGTACAGGACAGGGGGTGCTTGCTATCAAAACTAATTAAAAAACTGGGAAGTGGCAAAGCCACTTAAATGTTTATGAGGGAGCCGATCATCTCTAATTCAAAAATAATTCTAGAACCAAGATTTAGCAGATGAAGAATGCTGGCATCCATATAGCTTCCTGAGATTTGATACCTGAATTTGGCATGGAGACCACTGGCCATACTGCCAAAAGTAGCATGGTTTCACTGGGCAAGGCTTGGACTGTTCCATCACGGAAGGGCAAGGTCTCCCATCACCTTGAAAGGGCTGGGTAACTGTTCGTCTTCTAATCATTTTTCCTTTAAAAATATAAAATGATACAACTTTAGTGTGTCATCATAGTTGTACAAACAGATGGATATATTATTGGGAGATAATATCGTGTGTATCTTTCTCGAGGAGACCTCAGAGAGTATTACCTGTTTTCACAAGGAAGACAACTTTCTGTAGCTCAGCTGATATCATTTAGAGCAACAGAGATACTTTGTTTTGTGTGGCTTGATCACTAGCCTAATGTTAATTGCAATACAAACCAACCTGTGAGTCCACACGTTTGAGAACATTCTGACCAAGGCGACCAATCCGAAAGCTGACAGTTCAAAGGGCATTCCACCATGCAGGATGTGTTCATTTGCCAGTTCTTATCCAGGACAAGCTGAAAGAGCAGAGATAGATATGTTTGTATAGGCTGGAAGACAGGACCTTGATAATCATCAGTGGAAAAAGGAATGATAAAAGAGGAGAAAAATGGAAGAGGAAAGAACAGAAGAAAGCATAGAGAGCAGTGGAGAAGAGGAGACCAGAGAAAGGCAGAGGGGATGAGAGAAAAGGAGCAAAGATAGCTGTCTGGCATAGGGGAAAGCCACTGGAAAGACAATTTTCCTAACTATTAAGACTATAGTCAACCAAAAAAAGTAAGAGCCAAGTACAGAAAGTGAATTCAGGGGCGCACTGACTCTATACAACTAGCTATGTACTGTGTAACATTTTCCCAGGGAACTCTGACAGTTGATAAACCCCTTTGGTATTGTGACAGGATACAAGATCAACTCAAAAAAATCAGTAGCCCTCCTATATATAAATGGCAAAAAACTGAGAAATCAGAGAAACATCAACATTCACAATAGCCACAAATAACATAAAATATCTTGGGGTAACACTAACAAAAGAAGTGAAATATCTGTTCGACAAGAACTTTAAGTCTTTGAAGAAAGAAATTTAGGAAGATATCAGAAAATGGAAAGATCTCCCATGCTCTTGGATAGGTAGGAACAACAGAATAAAAATGGTAATCCTACCAAAAGCAATCTACAGATACAATGCAATCCCCATCAAAATCCTAACACAATTCTTCACAGATATTGAAAGAACAATACTCAACTTCATAAGGAAAAATGAAAGACCCAGGATAGCTAAAACAATCCTGTATAATAAAGGAACATCCAGAGGTATCACCATTCCTGATATCAAGCTCTATTATAGAGAAACAGTAATGAAGACAGCTTGGTATTGGCATAAAAATAGACAGGTTGTCCAGTGGAATTGAATCAAAGATCTGAATATTAATCCACACACCTATGAACACCTGATTTTTGATAAAGAAGCCAAAATCATATGATGGAAAAAATAAAGCATCTTTAACAAATGGTGCTGTCATAACTGGATGTCAGCATGTAGAAGAATGAAAATAGATCCATACCTATCCCTACGCACATAACTTTTTCCATAAGTAATGAAAAAACAGAATTAATCTAAACATTAGTCGAAAGTTCCCATATAAAGAATAAAGAAGTACAGATGAAACCGCTTTGTAATATTTCAAAACTCAAAATATCACCAATATACAAACCTATAATTTTATCTTTCTGGTGTTATTTGTCTTTTATGTAGACACATTAAGCTGAAAAACCAAATAGTTTTAAAGACAAACTGCCACTTAAAACCAAAGATAGAATATACTGAAAAATAACATAAAAGAACAGTTTGGGAGCTCAGTGCTAGAGCATAGGGCCACTATCCTGAAGGCTCTAAATTAGTCTCCTGTACCAAAAATGAATGGATGAATGAATGAAAAAAATTAGACCACTAAATTAAAGCCTCATAAAGATTTTTAAGAACTACATGAGGGTGAAGAGATAAATCTTGGGATGATATAGTGAATGTAATGTGAAATATTTATGATATGCTGTAGTTTCAGGAGGGAGTGTTTAACACAGAATCATCTGTTGCTAACTTACTTCATTATACAGAGTTTTGACTATCCATTAATCACACTTTTAAACTGTTTCTTTCTCCTGATATTTATTTCATCTTTTTACCCTGTTTGTTCCTCTGTCCTTCAATCATTTGTTTCTCTCTGTGCGTTTGTCTCATCTGTCTGTCTGTCTATCTATCTATCTATCTATCTATCTATCTATCTATCTATCTATCCATCCATCCATCCAGGTATATTATCTGTCAAAATCAACAAATCTACTCATGTAAACATGTTTCTAAGTAAATTTTAATAGTCTACTTAGGTTTTAAAGAAAAGAAATGAGACACAATGACTAGGTATTAAACAAGTTTTAAAAAAAACGTCAAAACCACCAAAGGGGAAAATGCAGTACATAAACACAAGTGAATTTAACCCTAATTTTCTTCTTTGTTGGGCAGTAATGACACATTTCATTGTGCCTATTAAGGAAGCAGCAAGAGTTACCTACTGCTGTGGAATTTAATGCAGGGTTTGCGCAGGGGTTGGTAGGTAGGTGGTCTGACCATTGTTTACAAAGAGTGTACCCTTTGCAGAGCCAGCTGGACTCCCAGGGCTGTATAAACTGGTATATGTGAGACTAGCTTAGATTTCCCTGAAGACAGTATTTGCCAGGATGTTTGGATTTGAACCTGCAGTTGTCGCTTCAGACTTCACCTAACATGAAGTAGTTTAAAATAGTCTTGAATGCTTTGGGCTCACCTTTCACAGAGGACTCATTTCATGTTCAAGGAGGGAACTTTGCCAGGCACTCACCAGCAGCTTGTGTTAGATTACAGGCCATTCTCTGGGAAGGTTGTGGTTGTTGTAATAATCTTCATTCACAAAAGTGCTATTTATTGTTGGTTATATTGCTTAACTGGTATTAGTTTAAAAACTCGTATTTAACTTACTTTAACATAACATGTGACTAGGTTGACTCATGTCACAAGGTTTTAGTCTTTGGCATTTATTAACTAAACAACTTGATGTTTTTAGAGTATTGGAAAGTCTCCCCTATAGACAGAGATGTCAGGAAGTTAAAGTTTTGACAATGGCATGCAGTGGATTCAAGTAGTTCCATTGATGGCTTTCGCTTCAGAGTTAACACTATTCTATTTCAGATCTACGAAGCACTTAGGTCCGAGAATGACCTTGTAGGTCACAGAAGCACAGGAGATGAACAACAGGAACATCATTGCCATTGTGCTTTGGAACTCAGACAAAACTCACTAAAAGGCGCAGCTTTATGAAAAGAAATGTCAGTGCCATGTTTCTCTACGGATCGTAAGGTTATACCTGAGAGGGATGGCATTACTTTCATTCAACGGTTAACTATAAACTATAGTTTCTCTCAGCCTTAAAGACAATGGTGACAGACTTCATTCCTTTGCTTGAACGTTAAGCTTTCTTATCCAGACTTGAGACCTAAGTACTTAGATTCTCGCAGCTGGGTAGCAGCTCTTAATATCGAAATCTTCTATGAAGCTGCATGTAATCAATGTTTAGCAACAGAAGGAATAAATGATGGATCTTGGCAGGTGTCCAAGCTCTGCACCCAATTCACATCAAATTACAAAAGATGATGAGTGGTTTGATTAAGATTTATTGCCTTTATTCACCTTGATTGCTTATTGTTTCCTAAGCATTTCGTCCAGAATGGGCTAATTAGCATACCTTTGAGCTCCAAGCAGAACAGAATACAGGAAATTATCTGTGGAAAGGAGTAGTGTGGATGCTCTCTCTTTTCAAGAGGGCACTAGACAGCCTGTGAAAACAGCTGTTGGCCTTGCGCTGTGTGGCGCACTCGTCACTAGGCTCCATGTGAATTTGTATGATTAAGGAAGAATTTCCTACAAAGATTTATCACAGCACTCACCCACCTCTTCACAGTATTTCAGGTCAACGGACTTGCCGTCACTTCGAACACAGTCCAGCATCCTTGTTTTAATGCCATTTCCACACACTGCCTTTTCACTCAGCTGACATGTACTCCAGTCTGAACAGAAAAGACCCATCAGAACAGAAGGCGATGCACGCGCAGATTTCCAATGAAGCTCTGATGACCCAAATCCCATTCCTAATTCACAACTGCTTCCTAAGCCACACAATCCATCATCCCACATGCAGAGCATATGGGTCCCAGCACTGAACATGTTAGGAGTCAGTGTAATTGCTGAGGTTGCACATAGCGGTGGGGATTATTCTTCAAGGCAGATGTCTACTTACTTGATAATCTTGACAGCTAACTATTTAATGATATTGTAAAAATAGCTTTGCTCTATTGATCAATACAATTTCAAAACTTTTTTCTTAAGAAGACTAGAATTTAAAAATTTACCATTATGTCTCTTTGAGCAAAGTAAGCATAATTTTAATTGATATAACTACACAGAGTATACATATATGCTATGTATATGTAATTACATAGTTATATATACCAGTACTCTATGTAGTTCGAGTACCATAATGTACTTCATTTATTTCTGTAAGTAGGATTTTTCAAAAATTGCAAACTCATTTATTTTGTAAATAACTTCAGCATATTTATTAAACTCCTTTATTTTGTATCTTTCATGAAAATCATTCTTTCATCTTTCGCTACGCTAGAACTACATACCCTAGAGAACTTTGATTTCCTTTGTGTCATCAAAACAAATGATAGAGAAAACGAAGAGACAGAAGCCAATGTGACTATTGTTTCTTTTTTCAATTTCTTGAGCTTATTTCATTGTGGAGTTCACTTGGGGGAAAATCCAAGTTAGCTTTGTTGTTGTACCAAACCAAAGGAACAAATGAAATTGTTTTGATGTGTATGCTTTGATAGTATTAAATGAAATTAATGAAACAAACGCAATTTATTACAAGTCACTTTTTTGAACATTCATTTTTAAGATTACAGTATTTTACATCATCTGAATATTGTTCATAAATGTCCCTTTACTACAACAATTATTTATGTTGATGTTGTAAGTATCAAACATCTGCTAAAAAAGAGAACATATTTGCACCCTTCCAAAGTAGTAGAAGGTTTTAAATAGGATTGTCTGGAATATTTACCACCTACTATGAAAATTTAGTCTTTGTGATACTTGTATTCTCTATATTTTGATGGTTATTAAAATATAAATCAGGCCGGGCTGTGGTGGTGCACGCCTTTAATCCCAGCACTCGGGAGGCAGAGGCAGGCGGATCTCTGTGAGTTCGAGACCAGCCTGGTCTACAAGAGCTAGTTCCAGGATAGGCTCCAAAGCCACAGAGAAACCCTGTCTCAAAAAACCAAAATAAAATAAAATAAAATAATAAAATATAAATCAGATAACTACTTCTTCATGTCGTTATTGCTCAGACTGTAGGCTGTGTCTCCAAATGGCACACAGCGTAGCTGGCCTAGGCAGATGAGAATGCCTGGAGCTGCTTTACATGTGACTAAAGCCCAGACTCTAGGAAGACAAGGTAAAGTGCTTACCTGTGACATTGTAGTCATAGTGGTAGCAGTTTTTGTTCAGATTACAGGGCTCCTTCTCCACAGCATCAGGGCAGACTCTTCCTTCATCAGCAGGCTGTCTGATAGGCTCAGCTGACCTTTGTCGGGAACCACTTGGATTGCAAGGCTTACAAAGAACGATACCATTTTTCAGAAAGGTAAACACTGCCTATAACAGTTAGCATGTTACTGGGGCTGGCAATAGAACATTCAATTCATTGACTAATTTGAACAAGTCTGTGAACCTCATTATGTTTCAGAGTTTCCATATGTAAAATGCAAGTGTTGACTAAGAGTCTGATGTCCCATCCTAGCTAGAAGATGTTTAAATCATTATCTCATATCTATATAAATACATTCATATGGCCATTTTAACAACAAAAAATGTTAATCTCATGTTATAATGATTTAAGTTATGTGTATAAAAGCATATATGTGTGTATGCTTATTTGCACCCATGTGATGTATGTTAATTGACATAAACCAATTTAATGGTGACTTCAAATAATTCTCTAGGTATTATGACTTTTATTTTTTTCATATAATCAATTTAGCATATAGAGTGGCTGGCTATTTTCTGAAAACATGTGGCTTCTAAGAGTAGAAAGGAACAAACAATTTTGGATGTCTTAGGCCTTAAGTAGTTATTTATTGCCTTGTCCTTTGCTCTCACTGTATTTTGATCATGTCACTGAAGGAATACTTTCTGTATTTAGAAAATGCAAATTACACAAAAGTCCTGCTACCATCTCCAATGTTAGCACATTGAAAAAATTTCTGTCTCCTATTCTCTATATTCTTTGAACATAACAGTTCTTTGAACACAGTAAATTCTTTGTGTTTATTTATGAATGTCTTGGATGAAGCAAGGTCACTTATAAAGTCCCAAAGGCACACCTATTCAACTAGCTGAATTTTCATCTCATTTCAAAATTGCTTTTGGCAAATGTTCAAGAAAACAAAGCATGTTTCATTAACTCTTTCTTGTTACTCATGGTCTAACCCAATATTTTACTAAGATGGTTACTTATGGATATTTAAAACAGAACCCAGATGGACATAGTTTCTGTTTGGTGGTTCCTATTATTGGCATCCCTGCTTAGGGATTTAAGAAACAGCCCAAGTTCAACAGCCTCTGTTTTATAATAGCTGAATATTCTTACAACACAATCTCTGATGTTAAGAATTCCATCACTGTAAACAGAATCAGACAGTATAGCATACAGTTCACTGCAGAATTACAACAGGAATTCATTTGCAGACTCTTATGAAGGCTGGAGTCGTCACCCTTCTTTCAATATGTGTTCAAGTGATATATTTGGTCTGTTTGTTTTTAAGCAGTCAATTGGTTTTCAGTTAGCATTTTAACAGTGTTAGCACAGAGATTAAAAAGGCAAATATCCTTGGAAAACACAAACCATGAACTTGCCTGAAGTGGCTCTTTACTGTAATTCAAGCAATTTAATATTAGGTGTATCTTTCCAACTTTTTTCACTGTGTTTTCACAGCTGTGCAGGGCTAAGATAACTGTGCTGGGTAGTTTTATGTCAACTTGACACACGCTAGCAACGTCTGAGAGGAGGAAACCCCAATTAAGACGATGCTTCTATAAGAGTGGAATATAGGCAAGCCAGTAAGGTTTTTTCCTTTAATTAGTGATTAATATGGGAAGGCCCAGTCCATTGTAGGTGGTGTCACCCTGGGCTTGTACTCCTGGGTGCTATAAGAAAGCAGTATGAGCAAGTAGGAGGGAGCAAGCCACTAAGGATCACCTTGCTATGACTTCTGTATCAGCTCCTGCTTCTAGGTTCCTGTTCTTCATGAGTTCTGTCCTCATTGCTTTTAATGATAAACAGATATGTGGAAATGTGAATAAGCGCTTTCCTCCAAAGACACTTTGGTCATGATGTTTCATCACAGCAAGAGAACTGTAACTAAGACACTAACTTTCCTGCTTATTGTTTCAAGTGGTTTTCTTCCTATGCGTGGGTCTAGGGACGTCACTGCTATTGAAATCTACGGTTCTGTCTGGTATAGGAGGGTCCTTCTGTATTTTTGTTGCTTCCATTGATTGAATAAGGAAACTGCTTTAGCTTTTTGATAGGACAGCCCTTAGGTGGGCGTAGTAGACAGAACAGGAGGCTGGGAGAGAGAAGGCACTGGGGCAGATGCCATGTTTCTCCAGCCTGAGATGGAAGTAGGTTAGGATCTTTCCTGGTAAGCCACCAGGCCATGGTGATACACAGATTACTAGATATGGGTTAGAATAATATGTGAGAGTTAGCCAAGAAGAGGCTAGAGCTTATGGCCAGGCAGTGTTTAAATTAATACAACTTCCGTGTGGTTATTTCGAATGTAAGCTTGCTCGGTGGACGGGAGCCAGGAGGGATGGAACAAGGGACCCAGCCTGCACTCATTGCAACATCTGTCTGTGTGTGAACTCACTTGGCTTTGTAGGAGTTGGAAAGCACAGACTATGTGTGACAATCGGGATGTGATGGCTGTTCTTGTTGTCAATTTGACTACATCTGGAATGAACTAAAACAAAAATGACTGGGCACATTTGTGAGGAATTTTTTTTCTTAATTATATCATTTGAAGTGGGAAGATACACCTTTAATCCAGATCTTGGGAATGGGAAGATACAGCTTTAATACATATTTTTTGAGGTGAAAAGATCTTCCTTTAATAGGGGTCACACCTTTTGTTTGCAGCCTATATAAAGGACCTGCAAAAAGGACACTCTGCCTGCTTGCTTGCAAGCATGCAAGCTCTTGGTAGCAAGTCCACTCGATCCCTGCAGTAGAGCCTACTTTGTGATTCTGGCACATACTGAAGACCTACTGAGACAGTTTCAGCCTCTTAGACTGAGCAATTCCTGTATTCTTGGACCTCAGTTGATTGACAACCATTGTTTGATTAGCTGGACCACAGTCCGTAAACCACTTTGATAAATCTCTTTTCCTCAATAGACAAGCTCTATAACTTGCTCCTCTAGGGAACCCTGACTGATCCACAGGTGAGCTACCTTTACAAGGGAGGTAACATTCCCAGTCCCTTCTGTGAGACAGGCATTAACAAGAAGTGGTTCCAAGAAGAGGTGTTCAGGGAGGGCGCAGTTTGGGCACATAATCTTTTTCTTCTCATGATTTTCACAGTGGATTCCAAAGATGAAATTCAAATCGTCACACATCCTGTTACAACGCTGTTCTATTATAAAATAGATGTTGAACTTACCGACTGCTTTTGAACTGAGCGACAGGGATTCTAACAGCAGGCACACTGAGCAGAAACTATGATTGACTGGTTTCTATCTTAAATGTTCACAAACAACCATCTTAGAATATTTGAGGTCTAAGCACGTGCAGCCTTCTTCCCGCTCAGTGTCTTTCTCAGGATCCTTTACTTCCTGGTGTCATCCCGCCTGCTGGAACATTCCCCATGTGCCAAAGAGTGTTCCTACTGTTTATACTAAGCAGATTTGACCAGGAGCAAGGTCTATCAAGCTGACGTCATTAAAGTCACTCCACTAGAGTTTCAGTCTTTCCTCACTTTCACTATAGGGAATCGCTATGACCATTGCAGTTTTTAAGCTCCTGTGCAATCTGTAAGGCCGGTTGAAGGCACCACAAGCTGGTTTAGGAGCGCAGTTGAAAAGGAGCAAAGGGTTTGCAAGAAGGCAAGTTGTTGAAGAAACATTGCTGAATTTACATATTTACCCATACAAGGAAGTGGCCAAGAAAGCACACCTTGCTTTTAAAAACAAGACTCATTGCTTTTACGATGAATATTTTAAAAAGATTTTTGTATTAAATTATTTTTTTAAATCTTCAGATATTAAGCAAGCTCCATTTTAGCGAAATGCTAATAGTCTCACCAAGGCACACTGGGTCCACGGCCCCCACTCAGATATCACACAGTCTTCAGGACATGGGAGTTTACATTCTCTCGAACCCAGGGGCATATCTTCTGGGTCACATAGGTAATCCTCCACATGTTCAGAAGGGCCGTCTGCTGTATTCTGCATGCATCTGAAAGAAAACATGCACACCAGCAAAGGAACCAGGACGATTAGAATGACAGCCAACACACAGGATGGGTAGTTGGTAGTTCTCATGATGACAGCGACTGATGAATAACATTCTCCCAAAGTGGAGAGATGTAAGAAATTATGCCTCCCCAAACATAGCTAGTACTTCTTTAAGATTAAAAAAATATGCTCATATGCATGTTCATGATACTTTAATAAGATAGTTTCAGTGCACTGGTAAATGGTATCAAGTTCCTTTGCAAGGGAAATGATATTTTTACACCCATATGTGAGACAGGAACTACTGGAAGATGATCCAAAGAGATTCTAAGAGAAGATACTCTTGACTCATAGGTGATGGGGGCTTAGGTCCAGTGGAATATTCACACAAAATGCTTCATTGGGTGATTTCCAAGATAAGGCATTTATTAGTTCGTTTTGTCATTTTAAAATTAATTTTAGGTGCCAGCAAGAAGACTCTGAACCAAACCTGGAGAACTGATTTCAGTTCCTAGAAGTCACTAGGAAAGAAAAAAACTAATCCCTGCAAACTATCCTCTATATGGGCCATGTGACATGTATGTGTTTCTGAGAGAGAGAGAGACATGAATATATGACATGTGTGTCTCTCTGTGTTTAATTGTATGTGTATGTGGTTCTGTGTGTGTATATATGTGTATGTGGTTGTGTGTGTATGTTGGTTGTGTGATTGTGTGTGTGTTGTGTGAGACGTGTGCTTGTGTGAGACATGTGTGTGGCATATGTGTGTACAAATAAATAAAGTGAAATAGTTTTAAAAGCTATTAAAAAGGCAATTTTAGTTCCCATCTGCTAACTTGAAAAGAAAGCCAAAAACCAGAAGAAAATTCTAATTAGAACAGCACGACTTCTCTTGGTGTGGTTGTTTGATCTTATACCATGATTTATTCTTAAGGGTTGATTATAATTAGTATACAATTGAGGGTTGGGGGAGGAATTTTATAAGCTCAGGGACCCTTTAAAAAAGAAAGGGGGGGGAATTGATGGGATTAATAGATTGGTATTTGGGAGCTATTTTTTATAGATATTTATATTGGCATTGATTTTTGTACATG
>JAQHUG010000096.1:5824620-5857031 GCA_028555095.1 Dicrostonyx torquatus
AGGACAGGGTATCCTGCACCATCATAAGGAAGCAGGGGGAGGGCAGTGGGGTAGTGGGGGAGCGGGAGGGCCGGGAACAAGGGGAGTAAATGTAAATTTTTCTTTTAACAATAAAAGTAAAAAAAAATTGTTAGTTTTGCTTTCATTAGAACAAATTTAAATATTAGTTCATATTATTCCATTATGAACAATCAAGAATTCCTCTTTACTGATGTCTTGCGAAGCTAATTAATGTGGATTCCCTTTACCTTAGTTAACAATCTCTGTGAACTTTAGTAGTGGCAGAGAAAACTCTTATCTTTGATCTATAATGTAGAAAAGGTCAACAAAATTAATGGTTTCAGGAAGGGAGGTGCCTATGGGAAGGTTAAGAGAAAGATGAGTTCTTAAACCTCCTGAACTGTGTATCAGAAGTTGGCTGAGTCATACTACAGTTATATGCCTGCCATTTCATTTTTGCTCAGAGATTCCAGCAGGAAGGGCATTGTGTCTTTAAAAATATACCCTGAATAATCGTTGTTCATTAATAATTGCCGATACTAAATTTAAGAAAAATGTTTCTATTAAGTGAGACACCTTGAAAACTTGGGAAACCGTCAATAATAGTATTTTGATTGGACATGCAAGCTAAAAAAAACCTGTAAATACTGATCTCTGTGAGTTTTCAAAAATATTCACAAAATTAATTAGCAGATATTTGATGATTTAATTGTTGAAAAATTAAACTATGAATTTATTTAAAAGGGCTTTTAGTTATGTAGGAAAAGTTAATCTCCAGTAGCATTCTAAAAATGTTCTTTTGACAGTGGCCTGGCAAAGACGTGGAAAACAAAGCTTTTCCACATTCAGAATGTGGAATTGATGCTAAGATCACAGTCTTGGCAGATATTGATATAGCACACAGGATTAACTTGTAAAATTGCCTATTGATCCAAGTTAAAAAGATATGTCTGATACCCTAAAGAGGTAGCTATACAACTTTATTGGTAAAGGCTTTTTATCTTTCTTAATTTTGTATTGTATAAGTAGCTCAAAATTCAGAATAAATAATAAACTGCAAAATTACTACTCAGGGATAACGTCTCTTAACAAATTTGAATTGTTTTAAGATAAATCATTATTTTGTAAACACATTTCCATTTCATAAAATAGAAACAAACTCTACCTACCAAGATGTTTAATTGTTTTATTTAACATGGACATTTTTTTTCCAATCTAAAATTCAGAATAGATACTTGAATTAAACTTAAGCCCAAATAAAAGTTTTAAGTTTGCTTCTTTCTTAGCCTTGGCCTTTCTATTATAAAGAGCAATAATAGCTGCTTGAGAAGACTGATGTATATTAGGAACACAGACTGCAGGATGACTTGGAAGGTGGCAGGCTAATTACAGTATGGGAATACAGGATGCATTGCCTGCACGGATGGAACACAACAGCTGCAGGAAGAGCAACTAAAACGGCCTCTTTTTATTTGTACTGTCACTATGTGCATTAAATTGTAAACACAAAAATGACATTGACAGCATGCCCTTTTCTTTGCCTAGCCTCTTTGAGATAATAGCTTGATTCCTAGCGTAAGGGGAAGGGGAGAAAAGAAAGACGGAAAGGAAGAAAAAAAAGAAGGAAAGGAGGGAGATGGCAGGCAGGAAGGAAGCAGGGGAGAATGGAATTCTTATATGAAGGACCACTTCTGTTATCCACTTCCTTATCTTCCTTATATGCTGTTCCATCCTAACTGAGAAAGACTGAAGATAGGTAAACACAAAGCTGTTCTCTTATAGACTCATCTATCTTGAAGTGTCAGTCCACATTTGCAGGGCATGCTGTCCCTAGTTAGGAGAGGATAGAGTTTGAACTCTGTGCCACTCAATCAGGAACAGGCACATTATTACACGATCAGAGATCACAATCAATACTAACCTCTCTCTCTATGGTGTCAACTTCAACACATAAATTTATCTGAAAAGTTACTTTGTTTCCAAACTGTTTGGAAACATGAAAAATAGCTATTTACAAAGAAAAAAGCAGCCTGTACGTAACAGTTGGTGAAAAGTACAATACATATTCTTTTTCAATAATAATTTTTCCCTAACAAAACAAGCAACTGACCCAAATTCTTCACACAAGAGAATGATTTTTAAGTTTGGAGGGTAAAATTTTAATTTGGAAGCAGAGGTATAGACAAC
The DNA here is from genome assembly GCA_028555095.1 of Dicrostonyx torquatus. Taxonomy (NCBI): domain Eukaryota; kingdom Metazoa; phylum Chordata; class Mammalia; order Rodentia; family Cricetidae; genus Dicrostonyx; species Dicrostonyx torquatus. The sequence continues at coordinate 5,826,808 of JAQHUG010000096.1, forward strand.
AGGAATTCAGTTTTACCTTTTCATTTCTTATCTCCTCTCATTCCTTCCTGTCTTCATCGTTAGCTCGTGGTAAGTTATAGATGAGAATAAACTAATGTCTAGTTCTGGATTTATTATTATTATATTTTAGAGCCTTTGTGATGAAAAGAATATTCTACATGTGTGTTGTGCAACAGAACACCCACATGTGGCAGTTGAGATTTTGAAATTATGAATAGTGTGATTGAAGGTGTGCATTCAAAACTTTATTTAACTAGTATAGGGTGGCATTGAAATAGCCACACATGACCAGGAGTTACCCTATCACACATGATAACTGTATTCAAATAAATGAGAGACAATGCTAGGCAAAGGTTCAAGAGAAGGCTTCCTGAAGGAGATGAGAACATTTAAATGCTAGCCAGGATTATAGAAAAGAGCAGGAAGTCAAGGCAAGGTATTTGAAAAACGTGTGTTTATAACTATATTTGGCTTTTCTGGTAGGGAAGATGGCTTAGTAAGAGAAGTGCTTGTCACATAAACATGAGGATCTGGGTTCAATTTCCAGCATTCATGTGACAAAATCAGTAGGTCCTGCAGCACAGAGCTGTGATCCTGGTACTGAGGAGGTAAAGACAGGTGTATCCCTGGGTCTCAATGGCAAGCTCCATGTTCAGTGAGGGACCTAACTCAAAAAGTAAGGCAAGGAGTGAATGAGATAAATACCCAGATATAAACATATATATCAAAGAAACATATTTGACTTTTAAGAAGTTTCTGAGGTTTAACATTTACACTTACAAAGCTTGCTTCAACATGTATTTCCAATCATCAGCCCTGATACATACTACATACAAGTAGCATACAGATCTAGCAGGTTGTATTTATGTATTTAGTGATGTGGGAGTGTTCTCCTGTATTTTGTATTACTCTTATTGGTTGAATAAAGAGCTGCCTGGCTTATAGATAGTTCAGCCCTTAGGTGGGCGGAGTAGACAGAATGGAAGTTCTGGGAGGAGAAGAAAGGAAGTGGGCCAGTCGCCATGAGGCCCCTGCCGCAGAAGGAAGTACTGTAGAACCGTCCGGTAAGTCACCCACCTCGTGGTGACATACAGACTTTTATAATGGGTTAGTTTAGATGTGAGAGCTAGCCAAGAAAAGGCTAGAGATGGGCCAGTCAGAGTTGTTTGAATGAATACCGTTCTCCTGTGGTTCTTTCGGGTGCAGGCGGCCAGCAGCTGAGCGGGCCAACAGCTGGCGGCTGGGGAACACAACCCGTACCTCTCCCTCCATTTACAACAATTTAGGAATCTATATTATCTGTATATATGCATATAACACATGTATGTAACATTAATTAATGTAAAATAGACCATGAATTTTCCAAAAAGCATGGGCCAGTATTGAGATGGTTCTAGAGGAGAAAAGGAATGGAGATGTAATTATAATGTAAAAAATAAAAAAAAATCAATTTAAAAGTTGTTTTAACGCGGAGCTTTTAAAGTCAGGAACTAGAATACACAAACTGCTGTCTGAAATAGAGGGTCTTAATTTCCAGGTACCCAGATTCCCTAAAACCAGAACCAACGGAAGTCTTCAGTACAGTGGAGAAGAGGAATGCACTGTGTTGTTGCCTGTGGGATGGGAGATAATTGCCATCTTGCCTCTCTGCCATCCTGCTTGGTCTTACCTCACTTTGCGGGTCTGCACACCCTCTCCACAGTTCTCTCGCATGTTCACAAAGGTCACCTTGCAGACACTCCACGGCTCTGTAACCCATATGTACTGATTGCAGTCACTGTGGCACGGGACGACCTCATACACCTGAAACACACATCTGGTATCTCAGGCAGTGGAATGAGAGTGGAGGTGGGTGGATGGAAGGCACCTGTATCGTCACAGTCATTATTCCATCAGCCTATTTTCATTCCTTCCCCTTACTGTTCTTACTCTCACATAGTAAGAAAGATCTAGTCTTGTCAAGAAGGAGGATGGACTGAGCTGCATCCCCTGCCTCTTACTACACAGTGGGCATAGATCTAAATCATATTCTGGGCCAGATTTAAAACACAATATCATAAACTGACATTTAACACATTATAATCTCCAGGACCATCTATTTTGTTAAAAGTTTTGTGTCTTTGGTCTTTAACCTAGGACACTCATGTGCTAGACACTCAGTGGAAATTTGTCAAGGGAATGAATGAATGAAATGAATATTTTAAATATATGTTTTCCAATTAAATATAACTTAGCCAGCTTTACATATAAATGTGTATAGTTGTAAGAATAAACATTTATTTTTTCATATGAGAAACTAAAAGAATAAATGAATAGAATTAAATCCATCTTAAAACTAACCCTCAATCACTTAAGGTATGGAAGCAAGGTCTTAAATTAATTTTACATGATCATGATGCAGAGCTAAAGATGCAGCTGTCAGCAGCAAGGACCTCGCAGAGCACAGCCGACTGTCTGCAGTTACTGTCCACAAAGCTCTCAGTTTCAAACACAGTATATTATGTTTGTTTCAGGAAATCTTGAACAATGGAGCTACTGTGCTGTTTTCCAAAGAGAAAAATAAGTAGAAGAAATAAATGGACCACGATCTACTGCAACAAAGAGCGCAATATTAAAGAAAAATATTTTAAAAAATTTGAAAGTATATGAAAACCCAATTTTGTTTTCTATTTTACACTCTCTCACACACTATGGTATATAAAGGATTTAGGTAATCTGTCCCAGGAAACAGATTTAAACAGTCCTTTGGAACTATTTTTCAAAATCTAGAGGACTAAAATACAAAATAAAACAGAACTACCCCAGATAAGAGGAAAACATATGCAGTGCTGGAATAAGACTGTAGCCAATCCACAGCCAGCACAGGTCCATTTGGTGTGTTAAATCAGGAAACATGGCTCAACATTGCCCACCACTTCCAGCTAATGGACAAACAGAAATGAAGGAGACCTGCTGCTACTCCTAATCCTTTGAGAGATGGCTCATTATTCCTCGTTGTTGGGATAAATGCAAATTATTTCATAGTCACATCCTCATAACCATTTTCAGCCCACCATGCCTTCCTCTCTCCTTCAAGATAAATAAAGGGTGCAATTTCCTTATCAAAGGGTACGGTAGGTGAAACCCACTCACTCCACCCCATCTCCTCAGGCCCTACAAATAAAGAAATTCTGGTAACTAAGTAAAATAAATAGGGAGTAGGCAGAGGAAAATCTAGTTAACCAAGTAATTTTGTTTTAAGAACTCCGAAGAATCAGGAGGTAAGAGTGCTTACCTGTGCCTGAAGTGTGTTTGGCAGGAATGAAGAAAATGACACGAAAAAAGAAAGAAAGGTTGGAATGTCAGTTATTTTCATAAGAGCTCACAATCTACATTTCACTTATAAGGGCTTTATATAAAACATGTTTATATAAAACATCATTTTTTGTAAAAGATTAGGATGTCTTTTATTAGCCTTTAAATCAACCATTTAACATGACTTAAATTTAAAATGTATAGACCACGATTGCACAACCAAGGGAAGGATTCTATGTGCAGGTGATGAAGGTTCAAAAACCGAGTGGATCTCACAGCCCCTGTCATGGTAAACTGATCTGTGAGTGCAAATAACTTAGGAGCTAATTGATAAGTGGGCTGTTATCTATCTATTGACCCACCTACAAATCCATTTACCCTTCAGTCCACTTTAATCCACCCGTTCACTTTTAGTGAAATAAGAACCTTAAGACTTAACCTTAGCTAGGACACAACCTCAGAGTTCACAGAATTAATTAAATTAAAAATCTCCTTGCTTTATGTTTTTAAAAAATTAACACACATTTTGTGTATTTTATTTTCCTGTCGATTTTACTAACACTTAAATCCCTGTTTATTTTGGAAAGTAACAGTGAAAGGTATTAGTCTAACAATTTGTACAGCACATACAACTTGGCTGTGGTCTTGTGCCCTTGGAGACAGAAGTGCTCAGGCCAATGTGGAATATTAACATTACATAATGACGCATGGGAGCACACACATGTGATGTGTGTGTATGTGCACATCAGCTTGTTAGGACCCTGGGTCATAACTTGTTAATTTTTAAATTTGTCACTGGAAAAATTCAAGATTTCCTAAGTCATAAACAGGCATTCTTGTAGATCATAAATATGTCACTTCTGCTATTCTGTTTCATATTCACACAGTTATAGCTCTGCAGACAAATTTCTGCTTTGGAAATGAACACTAGCAGTGTAGGAATACAAAATATTCAATGACAAGGCAGTTCACTTGCCAGGAGATGGCGATAGCAGAATGTATAATTCTCCCTCCATTGTCTAAATTCACCAACTTAGAAAACTTCAGACTAATTGAGAATACTTTCCATGGACTTAATTCTTTTATGTCTTCAATTTTATTTACTTAAAATACTTCTTAATGTTTATAATTTACTTAACATAATTATATAAGTAAAAATAAAATTATAGCAATATAGTTAAAATTTAATAATATAACTTAATATTTATTTACTTAAAATCCTTATTTACTCTTTATGTCGTTTGCTTCTATTGTTCGCAGCAATCTTAGGTTAATCAGAAGGAAACTGCTGATAACATGCAGTTAGAGTTGAAAATGAGGCAGCCTTTGTCCCCATGAAACAGCTTTACACATTTAAATACTTGGTTCATTTGATCATGGCTTTCATTCAAAATGCAACATCTGCACACACTCTGCAAACTCCATTCTGCGCTACTTTACATGCTGATCAACTGTGATAACAATTGTCTGTTCTGTTACACTTAAATTAATCACAATTCCGTCATTAGCCATTTTACTCTTATCTCCAATAGAATACAAATAACAATCATTGGCAGCAGTTAATGAAGTATGCATGCAAGCTCTGATAGAGCTTCAGTGTTAGAAAAGGCAGAGACTAAATTGCTAGTGTATATCTATATCTCTATCTATATATCTGTATCTATCTATATATATATACATATATATGAACTTTGAGAAAGCGTTCATATTTCTTGATTTTATTTTACACGAAGTAGGTTAAAATGAATAAATAGATTTTCTGCTAATTTTAGAGAATATTCATATCCTTTCTTTGCTTTATCTTTAGTACTTCATAACTGAGAACTCTCTCTGGGAGTCTAGGGAAACCATAAGAATTATGTGACCTTTCCACAGCAGTTATGCACAGCTGCATGACAGATTAAATACCTTGCCACTACTCATAAGATAGGTGTCATTTCACCTCTATGGAATTGTATTCCTATCTAGATGCTTCCAGGATTCTGAATCCCCAGAGAATTTATAGATTTATATATATATATATATATATATATATATATATATATATATATATTAGATTTTAGTAAATTACACGTAATTTACTCAGACCTTATAAAAATAGGATCGAATATATTTCTTATTCAGGAGCTATGATTTAATTTTGTTTATTTTGGGTAAATAATAGATCTCGGGAATCTCAGAAATATCTTAGTATTAGATATTAGAAATATCTTAGTGTTAGGAAAATACCTGGTTGACATGATCCAGTTTGGGGCAAGGCCTTCCCCCATTATAAGGTTTTTCTCGCAGCCACTTGGACCGGACCTTCACGCCACTCCCGCAGGACTTGCTGCAGCGGGACCAGTTGGACCACTCGCTGAGCTTGCAGTCTGATGGGCAGGGAATGATGCAGGCTTCCTCTATGTAACCTGAGCAGAGGGAAATGGAACAAGAAGCAAGGGGCTAAGTGCCCTTCTCCGACTCTCATGCACCATTCCAGTTCATTTAGAAGGTCCACTTTTGACTTGACAGCAGCATGCAAATGCAGAGATGTCTGTATCCTTAGGGACTGAAATTAAATTCTGCAGGGAAATGACACGTCTACACATGACTGTGTTAAAATAACAGCCAAGTAGCTGCCATATCACCCGTTTAGGATTCATGCCCACCATGTTTCAACATTTCTGACTCTGTGACAGCTCTTGTTTAATTGACAGTAACCTGTCGGCTAACCATCTCACTCTCGATGCTGCCAGAATACTGGTAAAAATCTCCTAACACAGATTTCTGTGACACCTTATGTGTTAATGGCACACAGTGGCAGGGCTCTGAGTCTCGAGCATTCTTCCTTAAGAAAAACCCGTCTGTCTCAATAAACATCCGAAAGAATCTATTTAACTTAGCGCCTTATGCTCCCCCCTTCCTTGGAAATCAATTCTGTGGATGGAAATTGAAGGCTGTTATGCAAACAATGTGTCATATCTCCACAGCACAGTCACTATTAAAGCCACACCACGTCTTGGGTCCATTTGGCTCTCTTGGAATTTTAGCTGTATTAGGCATAAACCAGAAAACAAATGCAGAGGGATGATTGGCAAGGCTAGGATCTCAGGGAAAGCAATGGCATATACTCATTCCGTCAACCGACTAGCTAAATGAATAGTGTATGGATTTCATTTGAAACAGGCTGCTTTCTTTGATTAGTTTTTTACTACCAACTTGACATTTCATGAATCAAATTATTCCTGTTAGTCTCAAGGCAAATAGATGGAAAAGCAAAATTCCTCTGGTCAAAAGTCAAATGCCTGTTCTTTCTTCTTCTATAATATTGTCTTTAGAAAGAAATCAAAGTCAGTCAGCTTCACCATTGTAGATCAATGGCACAGACTTAATCATGCAAGTGACTATCATATTCACAACCTATGAGGAGACAGATTGAAAACATTTTGAACTAAAAATATAGCATAGGAATCAGCTTATGTTTTAAATTTTTGTGTATTTGCTTAGTTGTACATTTACCACTGTATAAATTGTAGGTTTCTAGATGATTTAAGCTCCTTTTCTGAATGCTGCCCTTCCTATCACCACTTGATAGCTACTTCTCATCTTCATATGCCAACCATAATTTGCTGTTTGGCTCTTCAAAATTGCCTTTTAATTGACATTGCAAATAAATGAAACCAAATGAAATAATATCCATTTTTGTTTTTCTTAGTTTAATGTTTTCAACATATCGAGGCCAGAAAAGGCCACCCAATAGAAGGAAAAAGGTCCCACGTGTAGACAATAGATATCCTCTAATAAACAAACAAACAAATAAAATAAAATATTCAGATGTTGATGAAATCCACTTTTCTTTTTCTTCTGTGTTTTCTTGTGCTTTGGTTTCATGTCTAGAAAACTGTTACCTAATTCAAACTCACAAAAGGTTTATATTCTTTTATCTGTGAGAGTATTAACTTTGTCTTTGGTTTAAATTTTCCTCATAATGAAAGGGCCCATCCTTTTGTATGTGGTCACTGACATCACCTATGGTGCCACGGAAAGTCATGACATCACCTTTTTGAGTCATCCTGGTCCCATTTATTGCAAGCCTTTGCCCTCCACATTGAAGGATGGGCTCCTTTCTGGACCCAAGGTTACATTCCATTTATCTTTGTCTCTGTTCTCATCTGGTCCCACTCTGACCTGCAAAGCCTATCTTCAGTGAGAGCTTTGAAACTGGGAAGTGTGGATATTTCAGTTTTATTCTTCCTCAGTATAGATTTTGTTATTTTTGAATAACTTATAATAGTACATGAATTTTAGAACAGCTCTTCAACTTCTACAATTAAAGGCATTCGGGATTCCAATGGGAATCACTTCAAGTCTGTTTAAACTTGAAGGTCTTGCTATGTTAACAATCTGGGTAGTTGTTTCCATTTATTTGGGTCTTTAATTTTTCTTTCTTTCTTTCCATATTCCTTCCTCCCTCCCTTCCTTTCTTCCTTCTTTCCTGCCTTCTTTCCTTCCTTTCTTCCTTTTTTTTGTTTTGTATTGTTTTGCTTTAAGATATGTTTTCTCTGTGCAATTGCCTTGGCTGTCCTGGAACTCTTTCTGTAGACCAGGCTGGCTTTGAACTCATAGATATCAGTATAACCCTGCCTCCTCAGTGCTATGATTAAAGACATCCACCACCATCACCTAGCTCTTTAATTTCTTCTAATGGCTTTGCTTGGTGTTTTTATAGTGTTCAGGTCTTAAATTAATTTTATTAATTTATTTGTATTTTATTTTTATGCTTTAAGTATATCTCTAAGATATAAGTAAGATATGAATATTGATATCTTCAAATACAGGGAAATCAGATCATCTTTAAATTAAGTGGCAGGTTTAGTATATAACTTTGTTACCAAATTGTGTTGGATTGAAACAGTACCAAAATGCTGGCTATATTTTCTATAATACTCTCTACGTTTACCTCATAAATTGTTTAAAATGTTTCAAGAGTATAGCCTTCTTCTGTTACAGACCTTCAGACAAAGTGTTCATGGCAGAATCTTACTTTTCAAAATAAGCATGAATTCTTGTGTTCATTCACCTCACCTCTTTTTTTTAAACTAAAAATTTTAGTGAAATAATAATTGATGCATATATAATTTTAAGAAGAAATATGCAGAATTTTTTGTATACTTTCTCCGGTTGCTTTAATATAATCAGAATGTACCTCCAGCTGAGATATTGACACTGACACAGTCCACCGAGCTTCCTAAGCTGTCATCAGTTTTGCTTGCACTCATTTGCATCTGTAGGAGTTGATGCAGGTGACATTGTGGTAAGACGCTGGTGACAACCAGAAAGTCAGGAGGAGGTACAGACTCAAGGCATATTTTTAAATAGTATTTACTACCTTGACTTCTTAGAATACAGAATAGTTTTATTTTTAAAAACTGCATGTAATTAGAATTATACAAAATGCCTTTTAGATAGTAAAGGTCTCCAGAATGTCCTCATAAGTTGAGCATTGGTCCCAGTTTGTGGAGTCAACCACTATGAAGTGATTGTCACAGGTGGGTTCTAAATTCGTCAATAAATCAGTCATCAATGATTCATAATTTTATAGTGTTACTTGGAAATGATGGAAATAGGGGATATGATCTAGGTGTGGTGTTAATAGGTGTATTTGACATATTGATCTCTCTTCTACCTTCTTGGGCTGCAATCAGGAGAATACAGATCCATTATAACTTTCCACCATGTTCCGTGTATCCTCAGGACAGAAACCGCAAAGTTAGCTAGACAGGCACTGTCAACTCTAAAACTGAACCAAAATGAACCCCTCCTCCTTTATTTTCAGGGCTACTCTTTAGCTAACTAACCCATAGTCTGTGCTGATTTGTATCCTTTTTCACTCTATTACATTGTGAGATTCTTCCATATTCTATATGCTGTTGGAGATACATTTTATTGTGTGAATGTGTTTTGTCTTAATTTTTCATTGTATTGGTTGCTGGGCATTGAAGTAGTTTTAAATATAAAGTTAATATGAATATATCTGCTATGAATATTTCAGAACATGTATTTTGGTAAGTTAAGTTTATACTTTGTTAACTATATTCCAAGGAGAGAAACATGTGTTGGGGCATTACTTTATATCACTTTATTGTAAGTGAAGTGTGAAGCAATTTTAAAATGCAATCACAAGTTTGATATAAAGAGGAAAGAACGACAAAAATTCTCAAAGGATGAGTGTCCCGATGTACCCGGTAAGGTTATAACAGTCATAGACTGTTACAGAAAGGCAGAAGATGACCATACTGTTTTGAATGTATTCTTGATTCTGAAAAAGGAATCTGACGTATTCATAACAATCTAGAAGAAAGTCTAACACAGAACCAATGGGGTACGTCATAGCATTTTCAAAAGTGTAGTTATTCTTTTAATAAATTGCAGTGACTGACTTTGTTGATTTTAAATGTGGTTTGAGGTGTGTAAACAAGTCCCCTTTAGTGTTTTGGGTGGAAACCTTTTAAAGCCTACATCCTTTGTTCTGAAAAGATTTAAGGTGTTTGACTTTAGACTGATTTATTGTGTATCACTGTGGAAGACGGTATGGCAATTTTACATCTGATTTTTTAATAGTATAATCCAGAAAATATTTCAAAGAACACCTACCTATTAAACTTTTAAAATGCACAATGTAGGAAATAAGATAAAGACAAAACAGCAGAAGACTATGTTTTTAATCTCTTGTTTTCATTTCCCATTGTGTAGCCACATTCAATAATTGCCTGTTGTGTTTATCTAGCACTATTAAAACCTTGAATGCTACCAGTGAACTGCCAGATAAGCATTCCCTTGTCTGCTCTGCTAAGATCATTTTTGAGAGCAATTAACATCAGACAATCAGAGGAGATGGAACATTTCAAGCATTTTAAGGCCAAATAAATTGCTGGCAACTTAAAGCAATTGATGGTTTCTGAGGAACGCTAAAGCACAATAAATGACTTCATGCTGAAGATGTTAAAGCTTTAGCAATCCAAAACCTATTCTGATACTCAAGAAAATCAAGCTGAGAATTCTGATCACATGTTTTCTAAAGTCTTAATATGTTCTACATACTGCTGCAGTTAGAAAAAACAAAAAATGCTAGCAAGTTTCAAGGGGCAACCACAGGACATACGGCATTTGAGTTATGAACATGCAAATAAAGAAGCTGTCAACAACCTTCATGATTAGTAAATTATGTTCCTGAAAGGTGCACTGTAGGTGATTAAATAATTCACTCTGAAAGCACACAGTAAGTATTGGTTTGTGTGATTTACACCTTCGTGAATGAGTAACTCCGGTGCAGTCTCTGAAACATTAGGATAAGTCTAAAACAACTTCAAGAATATCTTCTACCGAATATGCATAAATTATCTGCTTATAACTGCAACCAAGAACAGGGTAATTCAACTAGATTTTTTAAATCAGAGACTGGAAAAACTAGAAAAAAATTATTTTGTAAATTACATATTTCAAACTTGTAATTTGATAACCTACAGAAAGCTAAATTATAATGTATATTATCTAAACTCCAATGTTTAAGTGCTCTGCCCAGGCTCATATTGGTAAATTAATTATAATGGTGAAGTACCCATGACAAATACCATTTTGATTTTATCTGTTTGATTTAGATAAGTACACATATTTTCTATGTACTTAAGCACATTCTCAGAAAACTTCAGCATTGTTAGAAAAACTGAGGGATTTCTTATGTTAGTTCTATACCATGTCTATTCAATGATTCAATATATCTAGATTACTTTATATATCCACGTACTTACAGAGTCGAGTTCTATTTTTAAACTCACTCAAATAGTTCCACATAGTTCACAACTGAGATACAACAAAACAAGTATTGAGTAATTCTCTTTTACATCAGAAAGCTTCCATGGGATCAGGGAGGTGGCTCAGTGGAGGTGGGTACTTGTCTCTAGTCCTAAAGACTTAAGTTTTATTCCTGAAGCCTACATGATGAGGAAGAAAACCCACTCCTAGCCAAAGACAACTCCTGTCCTTTGACTTCCATGAACATATTGGCACATGCTTCCCGCCACATACACACAATCAATCAATTAATCAGAAAGCTATTTGGATGCTATCAATACTATCACTTCATATAGTTCATATGAGGTCCCTTTGCTCCCTTTGACTGACTTTAGAAGCTATGAGAGGTTAACAGGAAGAGGATTAAAATACAGTGGCAGAAACCATGAGTAGATAGTTTTTCTACACTTGGTTTATATTGAACATAATTGATTGTTCTCAGCTGTTAATATATTCTAAGGAGTACAATGTGTTAATTCTAAAACCAGAAACCAAATCCAAACAAACATGGAAGATACTGAAGACTGCACTGAACAGCATACCCTGGGGAACTCTGTGAAACCATTTTAAGAATGATATTATTAAGCAGGAAGATATGTTGAAGTGTGAAGATGTGCTGGCTAGTTTTATATCTTCAGGACACAAGCTAAAGTCATCAGAGAGGAGAGAATCTGGACTGAGAAAATGTCTCCATATGATTGGTCTGTAAAAGCAGGACTGTAGGGCATTTTCTTAATTAACAATTCATGGGGGAGACTCTAGTCCATTGTGGGTGGTGCTATCCCAAGCTGGTAGGCCTGGGTTCTCTAAGAAAGCAGGCTGAGTAAGCCCTGGGAAACAAGCCAGTAAGCAACATTCCTTCATGGTTTTGAATTTTCTCCTGCCTCTAGGTTCCTGTCCTGACTTCCTTTGATGATGACCTATGTTGTAGATGTGTAAGCTGAATCAACCTTTTCCTTCCCAAATTGCCTTGGTCATGGTGTTTCATCACAGCAACAGAAACCTCAGCTAAGACAGAGGAGCAAGCACACAAAACTAAACTGAAAGGACAGCTGTGCCTTGAACTGTAGCTGTGGGGATTCCCAAAGTCTACTGCTCTTTACCTCTGTGGTGGGGCTACAGGGAGTCCTGGAAATATGCAGCTGAGAACATATCTACCTTAAATTAGTATCTGCACCCTTGTTTCTGTTTGTATTAGGTCTCTACAGCAATTACCTATTTCTCTGGTTCTTCACCTTTGAACCCATTTATCTCAGGAAAAGTCAAATGCATACAATCTGCCCTCTTTTCACATTTGAGAAGCAGAAAATACCCAAGTTTTGAATAACTGTATAAGGCAATACTGGTGGTATGCGTGATCTCAAATGAGAAATTAAAAATTCTGAATTGGATTAGGTATTAAATAAATGTAGCAACTAAAAAGGCTTTTTGGAAATATTAGATCTCCATTCCAGTTTGTATATAAGAACTCTTTTCATTGCCTCTTCTGCTTTATATAATGAAATGCACGCTTCCCAGGCTACCAGTAACCACCATGACAGGAAAGAGCTTCTTATTTAATTTTGCTTCTAATAAACTTTTAATAGTAAACCTGATGGGGGAAAGCTATTAACCAATCACATCAATTTAGGGTGTGGCCACTTGGACCCCAGGTAGAAAAATCGAGGGAACACAGGTGTGCTCGCTCTCCATGTGGTGTCTGCTGGACGGATAGGACTTCGGACCTCCCACCCTTGTAGCATGAGTCTCCCCTCCTTTCATTCATTAAACATACCCATTCTTATTGAGCTGGCTTAGTTATTTATTGTGCCGACCTAATACATCCACATAAACCTACATCTCCTCACCCCAGAATCCTAACACAAACGAAACACGTTTCAGTTACTTTGTGCTGAGTGGACATGTGTCCTATCTGAAAAATCTATTATATCCACATTCATGATTATTTTTATCAGGCACGTTTTGAGTATTAGATGTAACATAAAACACAACTTCTCAGATTAGAATCTATGCAAAATATCAAACTTGAATGGGTATGCTGTGAAACTTCTAGGTGCTTACAAAATTTACTGATAAAGCCCCTGAATGTTGAATAACACCTTCTATGTTTTCATTATTTGTTAGCATAGTAGGCAAAGAGAGAAAGCAGGAATAATTTAATACAAATTGCCCTTTTCCAAAATTAATGTTAAGAGGAAATAAACACCACACAAGTGGGGTGTTAGAGAAACTGTTTACAACTTCATCTTTGAGGTGACAGAAAGCAAATCTAAAAAAAAAAATAATGAAAGTGTACTCTGCGATCTACAAAGCATGTAGGCTCTGAATGCCAGTGCGGCATCACATGGCAAAGGAAGGTTAGAGAGTTACTGAGTCATGACTATTGAATCCTCCAAGTAACACGTGACTAATACATTTAAAGCAATTTGTGTTCTGTTTGCAAGCAGAAAGCATATAACTTGGAGTGCTCTCTTCCTTCTTCAGCAGAGTTAAAAACATGTCTCCTGTCAACACATTGACAGATATATTGTGAGGAGTTTTGACAGGTATACAGATTTATGCTATTTTTATGATTTTGAGAGTTTTCTTATTTATTCATAAAAATACCATAATCAAATGCTACAGGCATATTGACTCATAAAATTTGATTTTCCATGAGCAAATTGGAACTCGGGCATCTGATTAGAATCATATAGACACTTTGTAGCACATATAGCTCTTATTTGTTCCGAAGAGCACAATAATTTTCAGTGATCCATTTGGCTACCTTTCAGAAATGTGTTGCACAGGGAAGGTAGTAGAAAACAGAAAGTGTCATAGTGGTCCTGGTCAACTGTAAGCACACCAGGAACCAACCCTTTTCATGTTGGAAAACTCTCTCTAGTATTTCATTCATCCATATATTCTGCATATATTTATCATGCATCAACTCCTCCAGAGGCTAAGAATATATCTATGTCTCAAGCGTCCTAGAAAATGTGTTCATGCATGATAGTAGATGAAAACACATGTAATGAATGTAATAGATAAAATATACGGCAAATTTGTAAGGTGATACATGTCTTTGAAGTACCAAATGTGGGATTTTATAGTGTTGGGTTGGTTTAAGAGTTGCATAATAAAGTTTTATCGCTTATACATGAATAAAAATTTTATATATATATATTACATCAAGTTATCCTTGAGATTCTTTAAAATATTAGGGCTAACTAGCATAATTGTTTTAAATTTCATAATGGGAAGAATAGAAATTTATGTAGCCCTACACTTTACATTGAAATCTGATCTTATTAAAAGACAAAAAGTTTTTACGGACTGAACAGAAACCATTTTGTAAGATTTAATTGTAGGGATATAACTGTAGCTTCTCTCAGCCTAGAGTCTATCATTATATGAAAGCCAAAGCTGGGGTAATAAAACCAAGCCCCAAGTTTAGGAAATTAAAAAAGGATGACCCCATGGGAATTAGTCTAAAAGAACATACAATTAAACCGGGGAAAGTCGAATTGCATAACATTGTAATTACTGATAACGTAAGTCACAGAAGATGGACAGCAGTGATGAAACAGAATTGCCCCAAGGCTAGTGAGAATTGAGTAAGAGGTTAATACATTGTAGTTTATATACATAGGGGTCAACTTTATGCTTAAATTGAAGCAGGGAGATGGTTTCTCTCCAAGCTACAAAGAACTCCACATCCATCTTCCTTATACAAGTTTGACTTGACTGTGAAAAGGTATAGAGCAATGCAGCGTATGCCTAGAATGGTGTGGCGAACTTTGGCATTCTGTAAACTGTCAGAACTGACTGCACACATCACAGACAAGTAATTGTAAAACAGAAATCTGTCAGCAGAAATGAAATTTCCTTCGCTGCTGCTTAGAATCGATCAGTGTTAGCAAATGTTAAGACGTCTCATTGGCTATCCCTATTATAAATGAAAAGAGATCAAAGACGAGGATGATGACAGAGACACTGTCATCATTAGAAATGACAGGGATACTGAAGAACTCAAATGGAATGATGATCTTGGCGAAGGGTTTTTCTTAGATTCTTCCACATTCCTCCTGATTTTTTTTTTTTTTGCTCTCTGTACCTACCCTGGTGTGAAGATTTGTAGTCTCCATGCCTCGACTTGATCACCCTAGGTAAGAAGTTTGGCTTTGGCTAATTTCAATGACATTTCTGTTTTTAATCTTTTAATTATGTGACTTGTTAGCTAGCAAATTGTGATAGTCTCATAATTTTCTACGAGTTGTTTTCTAGGCACTGGAAATGTGGCAGCTCTGGTGCAATACTTACCTAGTATGCCCAAACTTCTAGTTTTGATCTCCAGCACCTCAAAAAATACAAATTTTTCTCTTCCAACCCTAAAATATGATTATTAAAGTTCTCATGCATTTAATTAGTAGACCACAGTAGAAATGGAACTGTATGAAAGCCATGCTGGAAGCTCAAGGTAATATTCAAATTATTTCAGTAATCAGCATACTGAAGAAATTAAATTTGAGCAAATACTTGTATCCTGCCTTCCCAAAGAATCTCAATTCCAATAATTTTTCATTTTTGCATTGAATAACTATTAAAATTTCATACATTATCATCTCAAAATATGAAATGTACCTATATCTTTGGAATCTAATTGCTAAAACTTACATTATTTGATGCAAAGTGATTTTTTTTGCAGATATTTTCAAAGTTTAAATCCTGTTTGCTTACAGCTGTTGCTCAAATGCAGAGAGATTGTCAGTTTGGCAATACAATTTTACTAATCTGAAAATACTTATATCTACAGCTTCTGCTTTGTGGACTCTTCAGGGTTTAAAAAATAAGTGTGAGACAAAGTTAAAATGAAAGGGCAAGATTTTTAGAAGCTCCTTTGCTGGGAAAAGCTTAAGAGACTCCTGGAAATGTGTCAGCACGATAGCACTTTGAAGATTTATCAATGCGAGACGGTACTATCAGCTTACATTGTTTTCTGGACCTTATAATAAAACTTCACCAGCCTTGTTTCAATAGCAGAAGTTATTTCTGCAAGGTTGGAGGGTAACTGTTGTGTACTTGCACCTAGCGATTTAATTCATCCTTTCCGGGTCATTTCTATAAGACGGTATGACATCACTGCCTAACTTTAGCAAATACCTTTCATCTCTGACTCAAGCTAATACATTGAAAAATAGCTTCATTCCATAAAAACAACAGATTTATTAGTATTAAGGAATAGTGGTGATGTATTGCTACTGTTACATTCAGATCAAAACTTGAGGGTTCATTGTACACACTGGCTCCAAGTAGCCACTATTTACAAGTTTTTGGCAACTTAATTATTGTCTGTGCAGTTTACAAAATAAAAGCGGGCATTGTTTGTTTGTTTTCCACCCGAGTCTCAACTCAAGATGGACAGATCTTTGCGAGTTTTGTCTTTCCTCTCTATTACTGTAATGACATTCTGGGCATATTGCAAAGTTTGCCAGTTTGGTTTTTAAAAGTCCCCTCATTTAAACATCAATCTCTTTGAATTCAAATCTTTTCTCAGCCCCTTTCTGTCCACAGATCACTAAGGGATTGCTGGATCTGTTGAATGAACAGGGAATACATCCCAAGGGAATTTTTTATAGCTATTCTTGCCTTCCGTTTTAAGAACGTGAGCTTCATAATGCTGCTTCTAGCCAACTTGGGACTCATCAAGCGGCTTTGATTCACTAGACTGTGCTGCTTTGTGTCCTGTTACGCACACAAGGTGGACTATGTGGTGCCCAGCCTTCCATTTAAACACACTCCTGCAAACTTTCCTTTTCTCTCTGTAACACATCCACTACCAAAGAGCAACGGAGAACTGCAGTAATATTGGGTTACCGTGGCTGTTGCATCGCGACGTTTCCACAAGTCTGCCATTTTGATTGTAGCAGGCCATCGCTTGGTAACGGTACCCTTGTCCACATTCCTTGCTGTCTCCTTGAACCTTCATTCCCAACAGCACTTCAGCCTTCCCTTCAGGTAAAATACAGTCCGACCAGTTTCCCACAGGCTGCGCGTTGTATTTGTCACAAGGACAATACTGAGTTTCAATCAGAGGGTACAAGTGGGAGTTTTTACATTTTTCCTTCTTTTTACTTTTTCCTGTAGAAGAGAATTATGTTGGAAAACAGCATTATTATTTTCCAGCATTCTTAGATTTTTCACATTCTTATATTTCCGTTTTCTGCTTTTGATTATATTCAATAGTAGCCTATAAATAAATGATAGTTTTCATTTCTAAGTGCTTTCTAAATACATTTTTTTTGCTGATACTGGCTGCTTGGGACTTTGCATAGTGGAACTTTTCTTGCTTTTCATTTAAAAATAGTCCACTTTGCAGAAAGGATTGTAGTTGATTTTTACACTCTTTGAAATGATTGAAATCCTCTTGTTTGTTCTGACTCAGGAGTTTGTGGCATTTGCATAAGCCTCTTCCTTTTAATATATGCAAAAATACAAGCGGCAGAGAGATAGACAACTCACTGCATTGCATTCTCCTTTGCTGACTGCAAAGAGGTAGCAGAGTTACAAGGGAGTTATAATTTAGAAATGGAGATTCAAGGCTTATTTCTCTTATTTTGTATCTTTCAGGACCTCTAAATAGTAATCTTTTTTACATTCCTGATGACTATTACAGATAATACGAGTAGTACTCAAAAAGATTTGGGAATCAAAGTAAGACAATTTAAATGTTTTAAACTAAAAAAACCTCTCTCTTAAAATCTTTATATATAAATTTTATGTGTATTTTAAAATTATATATTTAATTCTGCTCGTCACATCATATGAAATACCATAATATGTAATTATAATTTTGTCACATATGAATTATTTAAGTACATTATGAGATTTAGTCATATATTTAATTCTAAATTACACACACTGATACATATATATAGCTATATATGATCTATATATGTGGTATATATACACATATGTGTGTGGCATATATAGTATATATAGTTTATATATGTCTATATGTGGTATATATGCACATATGTGGTTTATATATGTGGTATGTATACATTTATACAGTTTTAATATGTGAGATATGTACACATACACATACATATCTATAGCTTATAGGTGTGATATATACACATATATAGTTTATGTATTTGGTATATATATACATACACATATATAGTTTATATATTTGGTGTCATCTATACACATACATATATAGTTTATATATGTGGTGATATACATAGTTTATATAGGCAGTTTTCCAGGATCTTCAGTCTTCAGTTCATCTTATAACTTGACAACTCTGAACAGTCAACAGATTTGGTTTCTTTTTTCTTTTTTTGCCCCTGACAGTATATTCAAATGCATTCAGCGTCAGTGTAGTGCCATGCCTTCTAAACTACTAGCTTTTTACACTTTTTAAAACCATTGTGACTATATTTAAATGTAGCATTCAGACCTAGAATTAATGTTGCATTTCTCATCATAGGAGATAAACAACTTGCTGAGTCTGTGGTCCTGAGAATAGGCTGAGATGGGAAAGGGGTAGCCTCTACTCCTTGCTCCAGGCACTTCAAACTTTCTGGGCAATATGCTAACAGTGCGTGTTTAAACAACAGCAATAATATTTTGTTTTATTTTTTTCTGCATAGAGAATTAAGTTGCCTATTCTTTCTTCTAAAATGATAAGCTTCCATCATTATTACCTTCATTGAAGTACACACCTCAATATACTGAAATACTCAGTGTAACTACAGCAACAATGAGAGTTTTCA
Source organism: Dicrostonyx torquatus (assembly GCA_028555095.1). Classification (NCBI taxonomy): domain Eukaryota; kingdom Metazoa; phylum Chordata; class Mammalia; order Rodentia; family Cricetidae; genus Dicrostonyx; species Dicrostonyx torquatus. The sequence continues at coordinate 5,845,692 of JAQHUG010000096.1, forward strand.
AGAATATTGTCAGCATGCTCTTGGTTTGAATTTTCGTGTATTTTTTGTCATGCTGAGAGTTTCCTTTAGCATCCCAGTTTTTCTTACCAACAATAGCACGCTTTCTGGTCCTAACTGCACCGCAGTCTCCATTGCATGAAGAAAACTTGGACCAGCTGGTAAATTGACAGTCATCTTGGCAAGGGATCTGGCAAGCCTGAGTTAGGGCTGGCACAGGGCCTGCATGCTGGAGGCACTCCTGGATGCTAGCTTGTCCTCCATCTTGCTTTCGACAAGTAATGGCTAAAAGAAAAGCATGTGTCTAATTACTCCATAATTTAGAAATTAAAAGCATTTTCACAACGTGAGAAATCCTCTTCTGTTTCCCAGTTTACAGGAGAAATGTTGATAGAGTATTTCCAAGAGTCACAGTAGACTTAAAAGTTTGTGTGTGTGTGTGGTGCACTCTGAGTATATTTGGAAGTCAGAGTTTAACACTGAGTGCCATTTTCTACCTCTCTCTGCTTACTTTTGATACAAGGTCTCTCACAGAACCTGGAGGTCAACAATTGTTTGGCTGGGCTACAAACCCTGAGTATCCTCTGGCATTTGCCTCCTAGTACTGTATTATAGTCATGCTCGACTTCACCCTGCTTTTATGTGGGTGCAGAGAATCACACTAATATCCTCATGCTTATATCGTATACACTTCACTCACTAAGACATCTCCCCACCCCTTGTATATCCTTAAAATAACATATAGACTCCATTGGCTGTTGTGGAACAGGAAAGCATACCATAAAACACACACACACACACACACACACACACACGAGTGGCATTTAACAAATTTTACTAGATTCTGTGAATGATATAAATCCATTCTGCATGTGGGTCATTTGGAAATTAGTTTTACCATAAACTAATGGAAATGAATCTAGTTTGTGTTGACCATGGAGTATTTGCCACAGTGCTAAAAGCATCATCAGATGTCTCCAGTGTTGTTTAGGACATCAACAATCTAAGTTTCTATATACAAAGGTCTCAGTGAAGACCCATTTCTTAGTAAACTGAGGTGGAGGAGCATGCTTATGTACTTATCTTACACCTAAAAAGCCATATTACCCTAAAAAGCACCATTGTCTTCAACAATGAGAGTGTACTGAGGTGTCTCCTGAGTGACTAATAGGAAGTGTCAAAGCCCTGCATGACTTCTGATCTCATTTATCACATCACTGAAATATTAACTCTGAATTTAAAACTAAATTTGGAAACTTTTACAAAGCTTAAGGTAGCATGTCCCTAGTAGAATTCTCATGATTATGTATGGACTTTAGCCACGATCTAACAATTTTTATTCACATAGTGATTCCTTCTAAGATATTGCTTCAGTAGCTTATTTAAAGCAAGAAGCAGTTTTATTAGACATGAAACATGGATAGACAATATTGCATTTTATGAAACTGATCTTAAGGAAAAAGATAAAATGATACAGTTTTTTCTCTCTACCATTTTACTCTATAGATTATAAAAATAACTCATTCATTTATCAAGGAAGCCAAAAATACATTAAACTTTCATCCTAAATTGAAATCTCCATTAAATGATCTTAAATGGACTCATTCACACTGATTTATAAGGTCCTTTCAGGTCTGTGGTGGAGGCTGAAAATGTCCTTATTGCCTAGCTTGCTCAGAATCCCATCCTGAGCAAAATTAAGGGAAGAATTGTCAGGTTGACCTGAATTCCAGCTGGGACACATGGTTCTCCAGATTAGGCCATATCCTCTGTACCTGTGAGCTGAGACATGAATGACCAGTGCAGATTGTACAATGGGCAAAGAGAGGTAGTTGATAGCTGTAGAAAGGAAAGATGTTCCCTGCAAGGTGAGCACCATGTGGAATAAATCCATGAAAGATTATTTTCGGCTACAAGAGCAGTTCCAGGACTTTTACGCATTGAATAGAGTCTCATTTGTACACTTAAGTTTCGTAGAGCCAATTCGTATAAAGAGAAGAGAGGTCTTTGGATTGGGAAGTCATAATGCTTGGAAGGGTGGGCATTGTGAAAGCCTGGTGATGACAAAAGGTCACCACTTTTGGGGAGGCTGGCATGGTTCTGTGTTTATCACAGAAGTCTAAAGTACTGGTTGTGTCAGGCTGAAAAGTGAAATAAACTGGTAGGGGATAGTAAAGAGTGTATTAGAGAAAAATATATAGCTCAATAAAAACTATTTTAAAAAATCTTGATAAAAAAGAAGGGCATTTTTTAAAGCTGTTTGGTGTTCAAGGCACAAGAGTTCTGGCCGGACTAGTGGGTAAGATAGAAGCTTCTCTGGTACTCAGTAACCCTTGTACTATGTTAAGCTTTGGAAAAAAAAACTGGTGAGAGGATCTGGGACTCTAAATGAGTTATTTTTCTTTTGAGAAAGTTTTATGGGTACTTGTACAGGTATGGATCAATATGAGCATCCATTTATTTAGAAGGAAAGTCTTCTATAGCACCATAGAGGTGGAATGTTCTGATAGGACTTCACACTTCTCTTCAATCCTGCCATTTGCAAATAGGACCAACCACTTATACACCATAAACCCAGTAAGTTGCTATAGTTTATTGGCAAAGTTGCCCCAGAAATACTCAAAAGTTAGATTTGAGAAATGAAAATATTTGACATTTTACTACCTAGGATATGTAGAACCTCCAAGAATGGTTAATTAGGAATATTAGATGTGTGACCATATTAGAATTCTTCTGTAGTATTTGTAACTAAAATTAAGGATTCTAAAATTAAGTTGGTGGCCTTCAAAATGAAATGAACATTTCTCTCTAAAACGGAGACTGAAATATAAATCTTTTGAGAACGTTAGTAAAGTTGACATAGATTCTCCATGAGGATCTCAGTATCTCTCTCTCTCTCTCTCTCTCTCTCTCTCTCTCTCTCTCAAGTCTTTTTTTTTGGAATTACTCCATGTATCATTATACTGTGGTGTCAAAAGGAAAATAAATATGACTTCACTACCAACATAATTCCATAAATAAATTAACACTGCTGATAAATATTCTATTCACAAAAATCCAAAGGTTATTTCCTCATACTCAGGCCTGGCATAAAATTTTGTTAGTGCTTTAGTTAGCTGAAATGGAAAACAAACGTGTAAAATTTTCATAGCTGTTTTCAGAAATCTGCTCAGAACTCCACTTCCCTTATCTGGGATTTGTAACAGTGTGCTTTTGGAATGACTCACACAATGTTATCCAAACAGGAGCAAGAACAGCGTTTGTACAATATATTGAAAATTTATCACACATCTTAATCTGTTTGTATTCTAACTTAGAGGAAACACAACAATTCAAACATAGAAATGCAATCTAAAATGAACTTCCTGCAACCGGGTGAGGAAAATATAAATGCTTGGAAAGGGAACCATCTGGTCTCTCAACTTTGAAAACCTTAAAAATCATTTGTGAGGCCTTGAAAACAGGGCTGTTTATTTGTAGCGTAAGTGGAGCATACCAACTTGGTTTGCTGGCATTTCAGCAAGCTACAGAAACCCAAGCAATTGTGCTTCGATTTGCATCTGTCTTCATGTATAATGATTATGTAGATTCTCCATTGTGTTGAGCCTTATTAGGAAGATGGATCAAAATAATGCTATCCTATCAACAGTGGACCACAAAATCTTCTTGGTGAGATTATCAACCATCAAAACAGTTATTTTAAAGGGAAATAACACACCTTGCAGTATGTTGACTATATTCATTCATTTCATTTATGAAATATAAAGATATAGATATCACAGCAAGTTTTATGTGTTATAAAATTAAATGACTCTAGCTGGTTAAAACATGAGAGACACAAGTATGAATAACTATGGACTAAAAGATGAATAACCTTAGGCAAGCATCAAGATTCAGGTAATATTATGAAATTATAAAAGATTATAAAATCAAATAAGAAATTCAGTTTCTTCAGCAATAAAGGCTATAAGAAAAACAACTCAAAGTGGGATTAGGCCAAGAGAATTCATAAAGATACACTAATCAAAGAAACTTTGTAGACCTTAGGGGGTCTATTTGAAAAAAAACAGTATGTAATCATTTTTATTAGTGTACAGGATGTGTGTGTATGTTGTGTGTGTTTACATGTCCCTGTGTGTACCTCTGTTAATATAGGGATGCACATGTCACTGTGCATGTGTAGAGTTCAGAAAGTGGTCCTTACATTCCTCTTGCTTGAAGCTAACACAGGCTTCTGGTTTTCACAGATGTGTGGATTGGCCTACTCGGCCCATAAACTTCCAGAGGTTCTCCCGTTTCTGCCTTCCCTCTCAGTGCTGCTGCCTTGGAATTACAGCATGTGCTGTTGTATTCAGCTTACATGGGTTATGGATATGAACATTCTGGTCCTGTGCTTGTATGGTAAGTGCCTTACCTGCTGAGACATCTCCCTAGCCTAGATATGTATATATTTTTGAGATCATACGACCTAAATATTAGACAACATTAAATTATTATTAATTTTATTTGGAGTAATAGTATCATTTATCATATCATATCATGTGATATTAGAAAAAATAAAGTATCTACAGGAAATAATCTTACTTAGGTGTTGCTTTAGATATTCCAGGAAAATGATTTTACAGCATGCAGGGAATGACAGGGGACCAAGATGGTAACATATCTAAAACCTATTATGCTGAATAAATGATAGCCACACTGTGAATACTCATTCTGGTCTTCCCATCTTTGTGTATTTTAAAAAACATCTTCCAAACTTAAGTATCAAAGTCTAATGAATTGAATAACTACTTTCAGAATATTTTTGTGTGACTATCTCTGAAATATGTTTTATATTTATTTTATTTTTAAGTTACACGATATGTGCTTCCATGTAGGAGTATGCAAACATCAGAGCAGCTGCCCACAGAGGCCGTAAGAGGGGACGGGATCCCTTGGAGCTAGCATCGGTCTGATACAGATGTTGGGAATTTAACCAAGGTCTTCTATAAGAGTGATAGAAGCTAGGAAGGTATGGTACACACAGTTTTAATCACAGTACACAGGAGACAGAAGCAGGTACATCTCTGTGAACTGAAGGCCAACACTGTCTACATAGTGAGTTCCTGGATACTCAGGGCTACACCGAAAGACCCTGTTTCAGAAACAAAAACAAAAACAAGCAAACAAAAGCGCCTGCAGCCCATGTTCCTAACTGATGAGTCATCAGCCCCAGAAACTGTGTTTTAAATATAAAAATATTAAAGACTCAAGGAATGAGAGGAAAAAGAGATAGCACTGTTAACAGAAGTTGGAGATGGGTACACGTTGACATGAATATCAGATTGAAGTTACTGAAAGAACTTGGAGTCAGCAAATATAACAACACAAAAATGTTCCTACTCACCTTCATTTTCTTGAAGAGGTAGGAATTCCCTTGTTATTCAGGTTGCACTCAAGTGGGGGAATTCAACTAGTCTGTGTATTACTCTGCAGTATGTAAGCCCATGCTGTCATTTTGCTTAACTAGTCAGAGTAAAAGAAATTGCTAAATCTAAAATGTGCATACAGATCATTACAGGAAGCAGAATCTATATCTTGACATAATAAAATCTGCAGAATTACGTGCAACAAAGAGGTCAAGAGGCTGTGAAACCTTATTTATTACATTGAGTTAGATACAGACATGTTGTATCCCACCACAATAATGTCCAGGTGATATCCAGACATCATATGCTCAGCTGGTAAGTTGAGTGCATGAGTTATTTCCTCATAGTTTTATGAACAAATGGAAACAAAGGGAATGAAACCATATAAAAAATGAAACAGAAAAGACTTAGCATGAATAAGAACTTGTTGCCAAGAGACTTAATTGTGCTTAGATCGAGCCTATAAATAATGCAAGAACATCCCAGTTGTCTCCCAGGTAGATATAATGATCCCGGTCTTTCTTTGTAGCAAAGAGATTTTCACTAACATAGTTGCTAAATTATACTTTCTAATTGCAATTTGTGAACACAAGCCTGTCAGAATGAGAAAAGAAACCACTTCTTTTTAAAAATTATTCCTAAATAGTTTCCAATGACCCCTATGTCATTGATGCAGATGATGTGTGTAAAAACATCCACCCCTCTTACTAGGAAAAAATGTCAGCTTCCAGAAGATTAGCTCAGATTTAATTCAGCTAATCTGGAGGGAAGATTTTGGAAGGTTTAGCTAACTGCATGGCCACGTGTGGAACATCTAGGAGCAAGCATGGTCACGGGATGGTGCCATGTGTATTTTATGAGCAGCTGTTTGAAAAATGGCCAAAACTGGCAAACAGTTGATAACAATGGTCTTGGAGGGATATAAGAGTGAATCATAATGTCCACGGTAACTAAGATGTAGAGATTCATGGGATATCAGGAGAAAGCACTTGAAAATGGAAATCATTACCAAAGCTTTGAATAACAGTTATAAAAGTGAAAAGTAGAAAAATTAGGAAGCAATAAACAAGTACAATCAGTTCAAAGAAGGTTTTAAAACTCACTCATAAGTGGTTTTTAAACAAAAAGCAAAGAAAACCAGCCCACAAATCAAAATCCCAGAGAACTTAGACAACAATGAGGACCCTAAGAGAGACAAATATAGATCTACTCTACATGGGAAGTAGAAAAAGACAGGATCGCCTGAGTAAATTGGGAACATGGGGACCTTGGGAGAGGGCTTAAGGGGAGGGAAGAGAAAGGGAGAGGAGCAGAGAAAACATAGAGCTCAATAAAAATCAATAAAAAAAGAAAGAAGAAAACCTCTAACACGTAAGTTTCCTTAAAGTAACATTCTCTCTTTTTTTACTTATTTATTTTTCTGTTTATATTTTCTTGGTTTTAATAGAATTCTTTTTCTAAATGAATAGAGTAATATGTATTGCTGAAATAAACTGACTCAGATATTTGATCTGATTTGAACTTTAATAATGCTTCTAAAAACTCTTTTTTTAAAAAACAGAAAGAAATGGACAAGAGTCATAGGCAAAGGATAGGGTTCAACACCTTGAAATCCAGGATTTAAGCACATTTGTTAATAAGAAGCAACATGTTGCACAGTTAAATATTTTTATCTCACATTCCACAAATTATTTAGATTTAATTATGATTACATAAAATATTTCTGACAGGAGATAGCATAGGGATCAATGTGGATATTGAACTAAAAATACTTTGAAACTATTTGTATGAAAGATTTATATCTAATTTTTATGACTTTTGTACCATGCTCTTTCACTAATGTATAATAAATAACAAAGCCCAGAATTCCATACTGATATTTGAATGACAGAACCTGCTCCTTTTTTTGAACACTGTGTTGCCATCTATGACCCTACGGGGGTGTGTGTCATATTTTAGAAGTTGGCATAGTGCTGCTGCTGTCCAGGCCATTGAGAAATCCTCTCAGCCCCAGATTTCTTTTCATGTCTAGACTCTAAATCCCCAGCTTGGCCCTCCCCCTTGACCTAATGTATGTCGACCAGGTATACTAGTACTCTACTGAGATCATCCAACTATAAGGAATAGTAATCCTGAATGTTCCTCAAACTTTCTGATTTTGTAGAATCTATTGGTCTCCAAAGACTAATCTCTCTGACGGTTTTGAAGAGAGGCTTCCAGTCTTACCTGGGCCTTTGATCTTTTCTAATATCCCATAATTTTGTTTTCTAGCCACTGATTATTATCTATAGGCCCTTAATCAGTCAAGATTGGATGCAGACAGCCAATCAGCCTTTCTGTGATCTTCTCATTTTGGATGCCACATAATCTCACTGTAACCTGGACCACCACGTCTGCTCTGATGGCTTGTGAAACAAGACATGGAGAACTACAAGTCCAAAACTTTGGTGCCTGTATAGACACTGGCTACATGCTGCCTAAGAGATAGTGCTGGTTGATCTGAGGGATCTTAGGAATTGGGAATTAATTGGTGGAGAACTTTGAGGATTTGTCATGCGGTCAGAAGATCTGCCCAAAAGTATTATAGTTGTGAGAACTATGTTTTATTTCTAATGCAAGTCCAGTGATAACTTTACCCTTAAATATTATTATGATTTAACAATGTATTCACCTGGTAAAGCAGTGACTTCATCTTCTAAACAGCATCTGGACAGCAGAAGGGTGGATAGAGGGACAGACAGCACAGGCTGCAGCTCTATGACATTTTTATGTAACAAATGGCTTGAGCAGTATGAATCAAAACATTAACATCACCAAATCTTGTTAATCATGTCTTAAAAATTTCTTTTCTTTCTTTCTTTTTTGTTTATAAGCCATTAGATAATTCACTACTTTTGTTTTTGTTTATTTTAGATTTTAATTGAAAAAAATAATCCAGTCTTTTTCTCCTGGTGTTCCAGTCCCAGAGGGATGTCTGTCTGCCTCAAATGCATTTGGAGAAGCCCCAGAGAAACCAACCAATATTCTGCCCTTAAGCGTATAGATTTTCCATCATGCTCTTTTCCTTGAGTCTTCCTGTGTTTAAATGTAATTTCCTCTTTCAGTGGTGTATGGGCAATAGGTATCTCTGATATTTTCCTCCAAATTTTCTGACATTGCTGTGCTTATCCAATAATGGTATATTTATTGCTAATTTGCCTCAAATCATGTATGCTTTAGAATATTTCATACCATATGAAATTATCTAGATATTTTTATTCTCTCAACTGGCAAATAACATGAAGCAACATGAGTAGTGTGGCATGTATTTAAGAAATACTTGTTTATGCAACCATTATTATATTGAATACTATTCAGAAGTTTATATTGGCTTTGGGGACTGGTGTTACCCTGTTTATTCAGTTTTTTGAGAAAATTTAATTTAACAGACTTTTAGACCCTTGTGTCGTGATAGGAAGTTTAAGACATTGATGATATGGCCTGAGCTGTGTTTCCCCCAAATTCATAGATTGAGACTCTACTCCCAGTGTAATGGAGTCATGAGATGAAAACTTGGGTAGGTAGTCAGGGTCAGATCTGTTCACAAAGGAATGATCTCTTATGATGGGATTGATGCTCTTACAAAATCAGACTAGAGAGAGCTTCCCCTCCATGTTCACATGCCTCTCTGCCCAGCCTGTCTCTGCCTCTCTGTCTCCATCTCTCTATCTCTTTCTCTCTCTATTCCACAAGTTACAGGGACAATACTCTCTGATGGCCAGAAAAAAAAGAATTCACCAGAAATTGGGCTGCTTAGCACTTTGAACTTGTGGTATATTGTTATAATAACCACAGCACACAACTGAATGTGTATTTATTTTACAAAAGACTATTAGATTTCTATAGGATCACATATTATGTTTAAAGAAAATTTCTGTCCGAAGCTCCTATGGGGTATAGGAGAGAATCTATTAATATAATCTGTTATACTTTTCTAGTGATGCAAAATCTTGTGTCTTCTGAGAAAAACTGAACCATAACTTGACCTTGCAAGTGGTGTGCTGTGATGTGCTTATTTGTTACACAAAATCACTTATACTATTCTCTATGCAATACATCATGAAAGAGCCAGAAATTAACATCTAGCTGTGATATGATTCATATTTAGAGAGAAGAATTGCAAAAACCTAGAACTGTTTCTGGTTCTTCCACATTCTCTGAATTTTCAAGTCTTATCTTTATTTATTTTTCCCTTTAAAACTTATGGTTGGAGTTCAGAAAGCCACTGCTGTATTCTCATATTTCCTAAAGAATTTCTTATTTAATTCTAAAGGGAGACATTTTATTAGTATGATAGATTTTGGAGCCTTCCTTTCTAGTAACATTAAATAGGTTTCTTTGCTGGTGGCCATAATTTGGAAATTTGAGTTAAGGACAAGATAGAACTGTCTGATGCTACTGATTTTAGTAGAAATAGAAGTTGTAACTATATCAGTGATTATTTGCTTCTCATTTAGATTGGAGCAAATAAGATTTCTGTAAATCTGAGATAGTAAATAATTTTTGCTTTCTGAAATATATTGTTTCTTGTAGCTACTCAACTTTGCCACATATCTTGAAAGCAGCCATTGATAATGTATAAAGAAATGGGTATGAATGTGTTCAATAAAATGCTAACTACAAAGAAACAGATTGGGGGCTAGATTTGGTTGACAGGCCATAGTTTAGGCAAATCATTTTATAAATGCCATAAAATAAGTATATCTATTTTAAGAGTTCTAGCATGGTGCTTAATCATATTGGCTATATTTTAATTCATATAATTGATTGCTGAAGTAAAGAATAAAATGCTAATTTAAAGTTACTAAGTTATAGAAATAATTTTAATCTACATTCCTTAGATTAAAAGAAATAACTAAAGAAACTTGCAATGTGTGTAGGCTGGAGAAAAAGGAAATATACTACTGGAAAAATATTATTGTCATATTTTAATAGAAATACATATGATATCTTGGAGATGAGAAGTTTTCTATAATACAGCAAACCATTTAATGAAATGTTGATCAAATAACCACCTACCATTTATGTCACCTTTACAATTACATATTCCTTTCAACCTTGGATTAGGCACTTTCTACTTGGTGACTATACTATGTAAATCATTAAAATCACAGCCTTCCAAATTAGCTCTGCATTCAGAATTAAAAGTTTCCACCAAGAGAACCTCGCCCTTTTCATGGCAGCCGCGGGTCCTTGGTGAGTGCCACAGCTTCAGATCCACCCGCCCAACTGGACAGGTAAAACCAAAGGCTAGCCCCCAGGCGCTCTGCTCCATTGGGTCGCCCCCTCCTCCTCCCCCGGCTTTTCTCTGTCCCACACCCCAGAGTGCCCCTGGGCAAAGCTCCCCTTTGACGGCCCGGTTCCCCACGGGAATTGGCCTGCAGCAGGGCTGGGACCTTGAATTAGGGTCTGTCCAGCATAAACCTGCAGGGCTCCAGCAGAGAAGCCTGCCCTTTTCATGGCAGCGGGTCCTTGGTAAGTGCCATAGCTTCAGATCCAACAACCCAACTGGACTGGTAAGACCAAACTCTAGCCCCCAGGTGCTCTGCTCTATTGGGAGGCCCTCTCTCCCCCTTCCCCAGCTTTTCTGTGTCCCACACCCCAGAGTGTCCCTGGGCAAAGCTCCCCTTTGATGGGCCCTGGTTCCCCATGGGAATTGGACTGCAGCAGGGCTAGGACCTTGGACGAGGGTGGATCCAGCATAAACCTGCAGGGCTCCAGCAGAGAAGCCAGCCCCTTTGATTGCGGATGGTCCTTGGTGAACACCACTGCTTCAGATCCATCCGACTGGAGTGGACCAGAGCAATCCCCTCAGACCAAGCAAGTGACCACTAGCTACTACTAGTTGATCCACCTGGAGAGGAAGAGATGGGCAGGCGCCAATCCAAGAGTTCCT
>JAQHUG010000096.1:5884811-5905921 GCA_028555095.1 Dicrostonyx torquatus
TTAATCTTGACTTCAAAATTTGAGTCTAAGGTTTTTTTGTTTTTGAAAAGAGGTTCTGCCTTTGTTTTCATAGAAGATAAGAACCTATGGATTCCATACAGGATAATGTGATTTGGTGGAACAAGACCTCCTAAAGATGGAACAAATCCTCCCAAAAGGTGTCTACAAACCCTAAAAATATTTTGCCCATCAAACAATATGAAGCAGTATGGAGAAAACTGCATCGAATTCCCAATGTTTGTTTTCAGTTAAAGGAGGTTGATTATAAGTTGTTCATGATCAAAATCAAAATCTTTCTTAAGAAAAAATGGAATTGGATGGGGTAATAGGTGGATTAGTGTGAGCTTACTCACACTAATAATAATAGTGAACAATAATGAGACTACTTCTCTTATTATTTATAGATAATTTTCATTAGTATAGATTCTTGTATATTGATACAAATTCAAATTATATTTGTTATATTAAATATGCTCCTATTTCTATTTACAGTATTTGTGTAACTATGCAAAGTTATTTTGTCATATTGTTTGCATACATGTTTCTACCTCTGCTTAAGATATTTTGTATATTGATGCAATTTTAGGATATATTTATCTTATTTTACTATACATTTATACCTTTGATCAGGATACTTATACATTGTTTATATTTTGAAGTCATTTTCCTCATTTGCTGCATAGTTGTTTAAAGTTTGTCTGAAATTTTAATATGAAGGCTTAGTCTTTAAGCTATATAAGTGTTAAGAATTATAGGTCAATAGTCATCCATGTTAGTCATACTTATAGTTAGACTAATAAGGTTGTTTAGATGCACTCAGATTGTATTTCTTATAGATAGGTAATCTTCAACCACGTCAAAAAACTGTAGAATATGGAATTTAAGTAACTTAGGATTCTGTTGAAACGAGAAACAATTACTCCTGGAAGCACCAATGTATTCCCAAGAGAATGTTGGGAACTGAAGACATTCCACTTGGAGCTGGTTTTCTTCTTGGCAAAACTGGACTTTGGGCAAGGAACTGTCTCTGCCTCAACCATTGACAAAATGCAGTGTTCAAACTAGACAAGCAGGATACAAGCAAAAAGACTGCCAAACCTTGCCAAGACAGGGGAGGATGATTTTTCTTGCCTCTGAAAATGCTCTGAGTTACTCTAGGCCTTAGACAAAGTTGGTTGCCCCAGTGTTGCAAATGAGACTTTGCGTAATTGCCCAGGTAACTGGTTGTCTCTGTCATTTCTTGCACCTATTTGAAATTGCTTGATTGCACTTCCTGTTTAGTCAAGTAGTATTATTTCCCTTCTCAGGTCTTTGAGGGCGTCAAAGACTTGATAGTTATAGTTACTTTCCTCTCATGACTTAGCCAAGCCATTTTTAATGTAAGACTTAAACTCCTTAGGATAGGATAATAATTGAAACATTTAGCATATGTTTCTTTCTTGATATTACCTATGATGGTTGTAATTCTAATTTTTATGTATGTTTTTGACTCTTCTTTTTCCTGGAAAATATTTGATATTTGATTTTATTGTATATGGTTTTGTATTAGGCTTAGAACTCTCTTTTTTAGACAAAAAGGAAAGTATTGTAGGAACTCCTTTAGCCAATAGCCTTTAAGATGCCAGCCCGTTTTGGGTATGGTTTCATATACTATAAAAGCAGACAAACCCTGCATGGGCCTCTTGGCTTCTGAATTTAGTTCTAGTTCCCAGGGCACACAGAGGACTGAAGATTGCTATTCTTTCTCTGAGTTTATCCCCAGATAAATAAGATTTTGTTTCCAGGCTATTATGGAACTCTTTTGTATGCCAACAGCTGTCCAAGTGAGGGAACCTTTGCCCAGTCAAGTAGAGTCCTATTTATAACTTCTATCACCAAAGAGCCTCTTATTTCTATGTCAGAAAGTTGCTGAGCTGGTATTCCTCCACAGAGAGGTCTCATGTCAGATCCAGGAAAGAACTGTAATCTAATGGCAACTTGAATTTCAACTTTTAACAGTTACCTGTGTATGACCAAATGATCAATCCAACTCAACCCATTTTACCTCACATTATACCAAATCAGCACCCAAGTGTTCTTTCATTATCATTCGGATCCTTCCACTGTCCACAGGAATGACTAATTAGAACTTCTTATTCTTTATTACTTCTGATGTTTCTGTTTACACATTCATTTGGAATACCTAATCTCTTATCTTCAGTTTCTTCACTGAACTTTTCTACACTTCTTTTACTAGATGCAACATAGCTCCATTTAGCTATTTCTCATTCTTTCTCCTTCCTTCTACCTTTAAAAGTCTCCAGCTCTCCTAAACTTCTGACTTTAGCCTCACTGTCTATCTACTTTATAGAAGTAACTTTAAAAATTCATTTTAATCCATTAACTGATCACTTTGTTATAACCTTCGCTGTAATCCTCTCTTTCTACCTGTTTCATTTCTTTGAGAACAAGAAGTTTATTCCATTCTAGACACTGCATACAAAGTTATAATACTTTCATGGATCTCATGGATTTCTCTTTTATGTTTTATCAGTTGTCAGTCATCTGTTAAGACTTTAGTGTTATAACCATCAGAACTTGCATATTTTATTTTTAAATATTTTGTATGCTGACCATTTCCCCTAACTTGACAGGTCATCAAATATTTTGATCTTACTAAAATTCTTCAGATTCAATATGGGCCAATATGAACCTTTTCTAGTACTTTGTCAGGCTCTATTGTTGCATTTATTACCTCATTTCTATTCCAATGTATTCACTATTATTATAAATACCCATAATCATTCTTCATGCTCCATTTTTTCTCCTCTTGCATTGCCTTGTTCCTGCTCAAAGACAATTATTTTCTTTCAATTTCTACACATTCTGGTGGCTGAATATGAATTAAGTTATATTTGCAATGTGTTGAGGAATCTCTTTATAAGTGAAAGGCTAAATGAAAATTTGATAATTCCTATACATTCTACCATAGATTATTGGAGTGCTTACTTTGTCATTTTCGAAAGTGAAATTACTGCTCTCATTTACCCCTGTTTTTATTTCACTGACCCTCACAGTCAATGATGATGCTTTATTTACATAAATTAAGAGATTAGAAAAATTTCCTGATACATCTCATACCTCAGTTACCTGGTTAACTGTTATCAAACTTGACACATTGTAATTATTTTAAAAGCATTATAGAATGAAAGAATAATGACTGCTTTGAATGAAGTATTAAAATAATAAACTTACTAGGAAATTGATAAATAGTTATATTCAGTTCAAATTTTCTAAGGAAATTTTATTCTATTGTGATATAAATGCTTTTCCCAGAAGTTTCTCAGAACAATTGCTTCCAATACACCAAACTAAAACATTTGTCACATAGTGAGCTCATGTAATTGTGCCGCGTCTACCCTGTAAGATTTTGTAATTATTATAGACTTAAACCAAAACCTGAGCCTAAATAAAAAAACACAAGGTCTCACATGTAATATGACCTAATGTAATGTAACATAATGTGCTGTGATGCGATGTAATATATAATATTTATCACTGAAGTGATGAACAGCATCAGATAGTTCAGGGATCACAGTTTATTGGAAAGTATGGCAATTGATAATAACCAAAACAATATAACTATATTTTATGTGGCTTAAAGGAAAATAAATAACTAATATAATGAAGTCTATTTTAGAAACCAGAAAATGTCATAGCTTTTTAGAAAATTCATGCCGTTAACATTTTCTTTTTTTCAGTTAAGTTAACATTTATTAAACCATTAATAATTTTACGAAAGCTGTCAATTTTTATAGCTCACTTGGTGGAATAATTACGGGCTTGGCCTTCATCAGAACACTAACAAAAATGGCATGGTGCTATGTATGTCTGTAATCTCAGTCTTTGGGAGGTGAGGCCAGTATTATCAAAAATTCAAGATCATTCTCATTTATTTAGTAAATTTAAGTCTAACCTGGACTGAGAGACTTTGTCTCAAAAACTAAAAAGCAAACTAATGACAGTCACCCTTTCTGTACCAAAGCTACTGAGAAGTGTAAAAGGCATTGAAATAAAAAAAATCTTTTTGTTCCACTAGCAGTTTAGTTTTATATAATATTTAATGGTATGTTATAAAACATAAAAGCAAACATTCTATATGTGGTGGCATGCATGTCTAATCCCAGAAACTGACACAGATGAACAGACTTTAAGTACCACACCCGCCTGCTCAACAGACTGAGGTTGTATCTCATAAGCAAAAATTCCTGAAACTTGTGCTTCACCTATGCACAACGACCATCTGTAAAAACAACCAATTAAAACATTCAGAAAATTGAGAGGTTTAAAATAAAATTTAGCAAGATAAAGTTGTCATTAAGCTAGAAATTAACTCTTAATTGCAAATCTCCAGTGAGCGTCAAGAAGCTTAAACATAAAGAAAATGTAAAGACAATGCACAGATTCAGAGAGCAAATGAGTAAACAGGAGGCGATTTTGTCTGTCACACTGAGAGAAAATTTGCTGTTACTGTGTAAGTGATATGGAAGGTGTGAAAATTTCTCTCAGTGGGAACGCTAAAAGTCCATGTCCTGAAGGGCAAGAAAAGATTTATCAGCGGACTGACCATGATAAAAAAAGAGTCTTTGCAAGTCACAAAACCAAAACAGAACCTCGTAGGGAAGAAATACTCATCCTGGAAATGCCTCAAGGCACATTAAATATTGGCAGGGAGTCAGCTTGGCAGTTTTTATCTTTGCTTTGTTCCCATCCTTGGGCCACACAATAGAGCCCACAGCAAACCTGGTCTCAGGCTATTTCTTGCCTGTAACTTTAGACGCCGTATCTACCGGGCCATTTGAGACGCTCTTAAAAATTCACAGGAGCAGCATACGTTCCCTCATGATTAGCGAAACATAGATGTACCGATAAAATCTAGAAGCATTTCAATTTGGTGCATATAATAAAAATTCATGGCATACTCTAGCATTAAATTTACTGCCTGCCAGGCACTCTAACGTGGTATTATTTCCAGGAAGAAACACAAATGTTTTGACATTCATGAAAAGCTAGGACAAGGGCCTGTGTAAGAATCATAAACATTGCCCATCTGGAAGAAGTCAAATGCCCTGCTGAATGTGGGTCCTGGGTGAAGAGCTTTCAGAATCTACTCCCCATACCTTCTCTGCATGAAGAGGGACATGGTGTCCAGTCACTATATGGGGTCACGATACAATCCTTCCTACAGGGAAGCAAGCAAGGCCTCACTGTTTCGGGCCGAAGGCTTTCAGGACACCTAGAACAAATACAAATATTATTCAGTCTTTAACAATCCACAAAGCCGAGTGTTTTAATTTCCTACCAGTTTTCCTTGATATCTGAGTCACAGCCACCAGCCTCTTTTTCTTGGCATTCATGGCTGCTTTTAACAAACACCATTCAGCTACAATAATTCACTCCAGCTGTACTTGGACAAGACTACACAGGCAAATATGTATACTTAAATACATTCACGCTATCTAGAAGAAATATAACCACTACATCTTTCCCTTTAGGATGATCTTTCCACTAGTAAATATGGTTATCTAGTATGTAAATAAAAGAAATGTAGGAATTCAAATTATCAATATTAGGACAAAATTTGTGAATCTGTAGCTAAATATTTCATGAAAATAGGACAAAAACTATTATGACAATAGTTTCTTAATAATAATGATTATTATTAATATTAATATCACACGTATACATGCATGTATGTGAATAGAATGTGTGTGGGTATTGACATGTGACAATGCTTGGATGCTGGTTCTGGGATTGAACATAGGTCATCAGACTTGTTTACTGCCTGCTTTCCTTCCTTCCTTCCTTCCTTCCTTTCTTTTTCTTTTTTTGTTTCTGTCTGTTTTTTTGAGATAGGGTTCCACTGCACAGCCCTGGCTGGCCTGGGAATCACTTTGAATAGAAGGCTGTCCTTGAACTCAGAGAGATCCACTTGTCTCTGCTTCCTGAGTGCTGGAGTTAAAAGTGTGTGTGTCATGCCCAGTTCTGTATTAGTCACCTTTAAAGAGTAAATAGTGAGTAACAATAATTAACAGTTTTCAGTAATTTCTTAATAGCATTTTACCGATACTTCCTATAACTATTTGCCTACATATTCTTTCTCACACATAAATATAATGCTCTTTTCTATTATAAAAATTTGTTCTCTTACTTTAAAAACTCAGGTTTATTTGAAAGTCAATTTTTAAAAAATATTTAAGATTTAACATGTCAATAACCTTCCTGCTTAGTTGAGGATAAACTCGGATTTTCCTAATTGTTATGAGTCTTTAGAATGTTGGACAGATAATATTTAAGTATGAATCATAAATTGATGTGCTTTTTATGCTTTAAATATTTATAAGACTGGAATTATAATTTTACTTGAAAACATTTTATGACAAAATACAACATATAATCTAAAGAATTCTTTTGGGATTAAAGAGCTACCGGTCAATAATTATTATTGAAAGCAATTCCTTTCAATAAAACATTTTATAACTTTAACAATGGGAGACCATTACTCAATTGCATGGTCTTCAAATATGTAACCCTAAATAAATCAATTGAATTTACGATGTTACCACTGACCCTTTACCTTTTCGTTTAGTTTGGAAATAGCCACAGCAAGATACTGGGCTAACTGTGGAGAGAAAAATTACCAACAATGAAGTTATTAAGCGAACACACGAAGATAAATTATACAGCCTATATTCATCCAATAAAATGAATTCTGACTTCCTTTGGTGAGGCAATTGCTTTAGTCAACATGCTTCTTTTCCCTGGAACTGTGTGTATGTAGCGTTTGTGGTTTAAATCAAAGAATTGATTCCTCCCTCCTCCTAGTCTTATTCAAGGTCAAATTAAACAGATGTGATAGGAGTTGAAGTTTGTTACTTGGGAGGATAGATAAGATCAATAACATTGATTTTGCCATCTCTCAGTAATTTACTTTATTAAGAAGAGTTTAAAACAAGGCATCTATTTGCATTTTTGTTTCAAATGACTGGTATGGGAAAGCATTCATTGAATTTAACCTAGCATTTAGGGAGAAGGGCAATAACATTTTCTTTTGGACTCACTGCACTTGGCTTAATTTTCTACAGTTTTAAGAGCAAAGAAGCCTACATGACTCAACAAATCCATGGGCATATCCAGGACATTGAAAAAACAGCTGTAGGACATATAAGCTTTTAGTGAATTACTGTGGTGGTCTGATTTGAAGCATCAGTACATGCTTCTCATTGAATGATTTCATGACACTGGATCCATCGGGTTCTTTCACACAGAGATCCTTTCACATGTATATTCCTCATTCCAGAACAGTATTTTCTTTTGTAGTAGCTCTAACTTGCAATCTTTGAAAGGCCATTGTTTGTCAAACAGGTAGAGGAAGCCTTTTGCAAATCAGTATACTATTGTTCATCCTGTCTGGTCTAGTGAGCACTTCTGTCTCTGTTCTCATCCCAGCCAGAATCAGGCTCTGCCAGAATTAGGACTTTCACCCGTGCTGCTGCTACCACCATTGGATTTTAATTTACTGCGAATTAATTTCCTGATTAGTGCAATTCCCATTAACATACTAGTTTGTTTCTACCATAGAAGTCTGTAAAGTTTATCAGTTTATGTGAATCTCTTTGTCACTTATTTTCTAATATATTTTCAAATTTGAAATGATAAATATAAATAGACTATGGTGCTAAATATCTTTAATGCCTAAAATGCTAGCCAAATAAAAGTGTATAATAGGACTCTGGTTTATTTCCTATGTGAGATCAATTACTCTCATCCCCTTGAAAAATGTCATTGAACATAACCAAAGTCATGCAACTGGAAAAGGGACAGATAATGAGAAGGGGGCATAATAGGGATGGGGAGGAAAAGAGATGGGAGGAAGACAGAGAAACTTGAATGCTTTTTATACACCCACAAAATTTTCTAAGAGCTAAAGTCACTGATATCAAAAAGCTGAAGAAATATCTTGTATTCTTAAAATAGTAATTTCTAATGTTTATTGAGTAACCACATCAGAGTATTTTTTTTATTATCTATCCCTTTCTGTTAGCTTTGAAAATCAAAGCCACCTAATGATAATTAGGAAACACAAGACCACAGATACACCTATGTAAAACATGTTGGTTGTGCTGTCTACATTCCTTATGGCTAAGGACATTTGAGTCACTAAAAACATTATTCTGTTTCAAAAAGTAAATAGGATGTTCCCACTCAAAGGAACATTTGTAATTTTTTTTTGGAAAATTGACTTGATTTTTCCTTCATGACATCACTTGGTTTTGCTTAAAGTTGTCACAAGATACCCTTAACACCTTAAGTCTCTGTTTTTTGTCCTTCCCACTAGCAAATTTCCTTGCTGTTACCATCTTCTTAACCCATAAGAAACTGATATGTTTTCTACTTTATCATAACATCTGTCTTATTCCAAGGTTCTTTGTTGGAATTGAGTGGTTACTCATTTTACCACTGAAAAATGTAAGTTGGCCTTATCACTAATAATACAGTATTTTTGTAGGGGAAATGAAAGATGACTTCTACTCAATTAAATAGATTGTCAGCTTCCAAGCCTAGGGATATACAAGAGGTCATGGATGACCTCCACTGCTAGGACTTTGTATTCTGTCATTATTGATCAGCCAAGCCTAGAGCAAGACTTCTTTCTCTACCTCAATAGTTTAATAAGAGCAGACTGTGTTGCAATAGAGTTGAAAGTGGGAACCAGGTAGAAAGGTTTCTATAGAATTTATAAGTCCCAGGTACAAGAGTCAGAAGTAGTTACAGCTTTATCAGCACCTGACATTGAAAACAAACAAATCTTCTCTTGAGGACAGGAATGGCAACCATCAAAAACCTCCATTTAGTGAAGCAAGCAAAGCCCAAGCCAATCCTCTGCCTGGCTGACCACAGGATTTACTGCAGACATTCCAAAGGCCTTACTTCTTGGGTCCCACTTGGCCCACGTTGACTCGCACACAGATGACTTTTCGTGTTTGCATGCCCACAGAACACGAGGCCTCCCCATTCCACGTTGTAGTCGTATTGAAGGATGACACTGATGTGTCCTCTATACACTGACCCCAGGGACCGGTTTGCCAGTGGTACACAGTGCAAGGATGCTCATTGCAGCTGCGCACCTCTTGCAAAGCACTGCTGTTGGGGCAGCGGATTCCACCTACAAAAATGGACGATGATAACAGATTAGACAGAGACACAGGTCTTAAGTCTTGGTCACCGGCGGGTAGTGGTATTGGTAGGTAGCAGAATGTTTAAGAGGCGGAACCTAGTGGAAGGTCCCTAAGTTATTGGAGGCATACACTTGAAAGAGACATTGAGACAATGTCTCCTCTTCTTCTCTCTCTCTCTTTTTTTTTAGGTGTGTACTATTTCTTTTTTTTTGTTAAAAGAAAAATTTACATTTACTCCCCTTGTTCCCTGCCCTCCCGCACCCCCACTATCCCACCACCTTCCCCCTGCTTCCTTAAGATGGGGCAGGATACCCTGCCCTATGGGAAGCCCAAGGTCCTCCCCCCTCCATCTCGGTCTAGGAAAATGTGCATCCATATAGAATAAGTTCCCAAATAGCCAATACATGCAGAAGAGATAGGTCCCGGTGCCATTATCACTTCCTATGTAAAACCCCAGTAGCACAGACAATAAGAACAACAATTAATAAATGGGACCTCCTGAAACTGAGAAGCTTCTGTAAAGCAAAGGACACAGTCATTAAGACAAAAAGGCATCCTACTGAATGGGAGAAGATCTTCACTAACCCCACATCAGACAAAGGCCTGATCTCCAAGATATACAAAGAACTCAAGTACTGGACATAAAAATTCTAAATTCCCCAATTAAAAAATGGGGTAATGATCTGAACAGAGAATTCTCAACAGAAGAAGTTCGAATGGCCAAAAGATACTTAAGGTCATGTTCATCTTCCTTAGCGATCAGGGAAATGCAAATCAAAACGACTTTGAGATACCATCTTACACCTGTCAGAATGGCTAAAATCAAAAACACCAATGATAACCTATGCTGGAGAGGTTGTGGAGTAAGGGGAACACTCCTCCATTGCTGGTGGGAATGCAAACTTGTCCAACCACTTTGGAAATCAGTGTGGCGGTTTCTCAGGAAACTGGGAATCAACCTACCTCAGGATCCAGCAATACCGCTCTTGGGAATATACCCAAGAGATGCTCAACCATACTACAAAAGCATTTGTGCTTCTATGTTCATAGCAGCATTATTTGTAATAGGCAGAACCTGGAAACAACCTAGGTGCCCCTCAATGGAAGAATGGATCCAGAACCTAATGAAGGGTTTTAAATAATGCTCATTTTAATGTGTTAGATTTTAGGGTGATTACAATCAAGGATGTTAAAATTGGATTAAAATTTAGAATCTTCTGGAGTATTATTGAGAAAACAGCAGGGTATTAATAGTTTTTCATATCTATGATGTCAATGGTTGTACAACGCACCCTCATTTTATGTGTTCCAAAAAAAAGAAATGGTTTCCAGTTAAAATATTAATTAATAATTTCTGCTTATCTCTAATTTTTAAGCTTATTGAAATAGACTTTATGACTTAATTCCATGTTTGTTATTTCTATTACAAGAAAAGACAGTCATAGTCTAAACTTCTCTATTCAGAATCTAGATCTTTTCAGTCAGTGCGAACTCATTCACATCAAAGTTTGTGTTCCTCATAGTATTACCAAGTGTGACATCAAAGATGTTGGTGAGATCAGATATTTTATTTTTATTAAAAATTACATTTATTTATTTTTTGTGTGAATACATGTGCATATGTTTGTGAATACACACACACACACATGAACATACAATGCCATGGTGTGTATGTGTAGGTAAAATGAAAAGTTGTGGAAGTCAGTTCTCTTCATTATGTGGGTCCCAAACTGAACCTAGATCATCAGGCTTGGGGGCAGATACCTTATCCATAGAGTCATCTTACCAGCCTAATATGAAATTTCTCATTTTAGAAATGCATTCAAGGTACAAAGCAATAATGCTGGTGATGTTAAATAGTAAGACAGATACATCTCTAATTGTTAGACTGTGATGTTAGGGTTAACATTCTAGAACCATTTTTGTGCCAGCCATGTTTTGTGAATTTCATAGGTGGAGTCCTAATTTGTGTTCACAACTGTCAAGTGAATAAAAATATAGCCAAGCATCTGAAACGATGTGACCAGTGCATTAGTAAGGAATGCAGGAAGATAGTGTTTTTTAACAAAATGTGAAAATAAAAAAATTAATGTATTGTTAAAGGCAGGGATTAGAGAAATTCAATGTTCACTTCATTGATGATTTGATTCCTGTGGCAACACCAGGGATGACCTCAAGGGATCAGAGATATTTTCAGACTTCCCTCTGATCAGCAGTTAATCAACTGGACATTTGTTAATAACAATTTAGAATCTTTCCTGAATTGGTGAATATTATTGTCCCTGCTTCAGGAAGGTAAAGACATATGCCACACTTCATGTCCTGTCTGCTATCATACAGTTTGATGACCCTGGAAACCCTTACTTGGACTTTTAGGATCTGAATACACTGAATTCTAAAATATGCTAATTGTATTGGAGAGAAATAAGTGAGAATGCCTAGCATTCCTTCTTCCAGGTGCTAGATGTATTCAGTCTTAACAAGTTCATACCATATACATATGGTATGTATTTATGGCATATATACAGTGTGATTATATATAATTAGCATATATGATTATATATAATTAACAGTTCCTTTACATTTAATAGTAAAATTTCTGACAAAATGTCAAATTTCTGTACCTACACAGTTTTCACTGTAAGAATAAGTATCCTGATTAAACTGATTTTTAAACTCTGAATTGCTTTTGACACTTGAATTGACCGCTTGGCTTAGGGGAAAAATAATAAGAGAGAGAAAAGAACTTCTTCACCATCAGCATAACATATCAAGGAACTGCAAGATAGCTGTTAAGTTTATAGACACAAAGGCTATTTATTTTCATGCCCTAATCCACATTAAAGCCACATCAGCAGTTTGGATCTAATGTAGGATCCTTGCACCGATAAATCCTAGTGTGGTCTTAATTATTACAACATTGCAATTTTGAAAGTATGGTTTGTTGTAATCTGCCATTGCAGCATCACTGCGTTGTTTGGGGAATAATTTTATGTTAGAAAATTGATAACTATAATGTTGAAAATATTTATGGGAAAACCAAATTTTAGACATTTTGGAGTATCTCCATAGTTATGGAGAAATTATAAAATGTGAATGACAAAACTAGTAACAAGTGAACTTTAAACTGTTTTCAAACATGCAAAAATATAGGCTTTACACTAATACTGTTACTTATTTTTTTAAATAGTTTCAGCAACAGGAAAGACTTTACTTACCAGGAAACCTGTTATATAAACAAATATTTAGAGAGGAGGTAAAGAAGAACTAGGAAGAGTTGAAGGGGTAGAAACTGCAAGAAGGATATATTATGTGAGAAAAAAATCTATTTTTAATAAAAAGAAAGAAATGATCATTTATATAAAATAGAAAATGTGCACACTATTAGGTGAAACTGCTCTATTAAAGCAAGATGTGTCAGGCTACGGAGCTGGCTCAATAGATAAAGGTACTTGCTGCAAACATGAGGACCTGAATTCAAAGCCCCAGAATTCATTTAAAACACTGGGCGTAGCTGCATGATATGGTTACTTCAGCACTGTGAGGCCAGAAATAGAGACTAGAGGATCATTAGGGCTTGCTTTAGTAAGTCCCAGCTTTAGTAAAAAACTATCTAAAGTGCATACAATAGTAGCTATTCAGAACACCTAATATCCTTTTCAGACCTCCATGTGAATGCACAAGATCATATTCACACACAAATGCAAGGGTGCATATATCACACACATATGTTCTGTTAACACAAAGAACAATCAGAATATGTAAAATGAGACATAACTTTTTCTATATGCATCAGTCTTGCAGAAGCCTTGTTAGGTTACATATGGTGAGAGATAGGAAGTTGCTGCTTCTGGCATTGATGTATTTACCACTGATATGACAGTTTAAAAAGAGCCCTACTCATGACCCAGCTAAGACTCTTAGCAACAGCAGATACATAGCCTAAACTGGCTATCTTCTGTGAACAGATTGGTACCTAGCCCAATTGTCATCAGAGAGGCTTCATCCAGCAACTGATAGAAACAGATGCAGACCCACACCAAACATTAGGTAGAATTTGAGAATCCTGCAGAAGAGAGGGAGAAAGGTTTGTGGGAGGCAGGAGTCAAGGACAACAAAAGAAAAACCATAGAATGAGCTAATCTGGGCTCACAGGAGATCAAAGAGACTGAACCAACAACCAGCAAGCCTGCATGGGACTGACATCGGGATTCTGCATGTAAGTTATAGGTGTATAGGTTGGTCTTCTTGTGAGACTCCTAACAGTGGGAACAGGAGTTGTCTCTGACTCCTTTACTGGCTCTTGGGACTGGACTCCCCACATTGGATTACCTTGCCCAGATTTAACATATGGGGAGGTGCTTAGTCTTACTACAGCTTGATATGCCGTGTTTTGCTGATAGTCATGGGAGATCTGTTGTCCTTTCCTAAATAAAAATGGCAGAGGAGTGGATTGGGGGTAGGAAGAGAGGGTGGGAGGGGAAGGACAGGGAAGAGAGGAGGGAAGGGAAACTGTGGTCAGGATGTAAAACACCCCCCTCTCCACGGAGCCATATTCAATATGATAACTAAATACCTGTATATAGGGTGTGATACTCAGCATTTATGTTGGGCGCTTCAAGGTACACCAGAGGGATCAGAAATAGTTCACTTGAGGATATTATGATGTGGTAAAAAAAAATAAGGAAGAAGGGTAGAGTGGCTGAGACATATACATGAGGAAATTTTTGTGGAAGGGCAGAATTATGTTGAGAGGTACATACTTTAATAACAAGAGAAGTAAGATTCATTTTGTTTTGGAGACTTGAATTTGTCTGGGAGAAGGGGGCACTGGGATGAACTTAAGAAAAACTAGAATTTTCAATAGCAAGTTTCTGAGATGAGAAAGAAGAGATCGTTTTTATCTAAGCAAAAATAAAAATAAATGCAAAAGAATTTGTGTAGGTATGGCTGTGGAGATTAGCACGGTGACATGTCAGTCAGTGTGTAGAGTTGATGTGGGAAATAATGGCTGCAAAGACAAGGGAGAGGATGGGGTGTCTGCTAAAAAGAGGTGATACTGTGTTTCTACTGTCAGCTCCTGTTGCAGTAAAATCCTCTAATAGCAGGCTATGCTTGGTGAGAAGTATGATAAGTGCTTGGGAGAGCTGAATCATAAAGAATATTAGTAGAAATGGGAAGAAGAGTTTTTATTTTGTGCAGCCTCCTCAAATCCTCTGAAGCAGGAGGATGGGGAAATGCCACCATCGACTTAGACACCAAGTGTTGTTCGTATCTACACACAACCGGATCTGTGGGTCTTTGAATTCTCTAAGAAACACAGCTGCTTCATGGCTCTGATAATAAAAATCACTAAACTGTAAAACATGAGCATATTAAAATAGAACTATTTCTTCTTCCAAGTTTTCTCTGTAAAATACGATTCTGAAGACTTCTAATTATTTGAGAGAATTGGCATAATTCTATTTCAATCTGATTCTATTCCCTGCTCACGGCAGATAAGACAGCACAGTGACATTGGTTGGTAAAGTTCTATCAGGTCATTCTAAACTTTGCAAAAACATATGTCTTCCCATTGTTCACTCTGTGTAGATACCTGGACATAATGTTTACCTTTATAAATGAAGTTGGTTGAAGATCTGTGTGGGGATTCAAAAATGAAAAATACTGAAAATTTAACACTAATGTTTATATTTGGTTCAAGTTCAAAACACCACTGCTTACATTACACACACAACAGGTTCAACTGTTAGAGGGTTTCTTTTTTTTTTGGGACTTGTCAACATAAATTTAAAAGTAAGTTTGGGGGCAATCCCTAGTATACATAATATCACAAAGATGCTTATTAAAAATCATACAATATTTAATTAGTAAGTTCTCGATTTTATATAAGTAGAAAACACAAAGTAAAACTCTGAGCCCAATATGGGCTCCTTCCCTTTCCATGTATATATAAGTATGTTTGTGCATATGCGTTCATGTGTGTACAGGTATGTGCATGTGTGAAATTCAGTGGTTAGCATCAGTTGTTTCTTGGGAACTGTCTGTCTTGTATGCATTATTATCTCTCTCACTAATTAGGTGTTTCTGGTTGGCCAGGAGGCCACAAACACCCCTTTGTCTCTGCTGCTCCATATGTGGGCACAACTCCTAGATTCTTTTTACATGAGTATTGGGTATGGTCCTCATCTTCGCATAGTGAACACTTTCCCATGGAGCTCTCCTTGCAACCTCTTACCTCCACCTGGTTTAAATTAAAGTTCTAGTCAACTTTCTCTAGTGTTCATGCCTTGACTATCACTAGATTTTTCAATTGTGATTTGGCTTCCGAACGACATTTCAGCATGAATGTTTTGTAGGTATTTTTGTGTATTGCTGATACTATACTGTATAATGTTATCTAAGACTGTATGGAAAGAAAATATATACAAACTATTTTCATTCTTTTCTTTTAAATTCTTTGAGTTACCTTCATAATTGTGGCAGAGTCAACAATTATTTCCATGAACCGTTTGTAAGAAGGTGATGAATGAGGCTCATCACTCTGAACAATTTGAAGTTATAGCCTGTAAGTAAGACATCCTTCCATACATAAATACATCCAGTACTCTGAGCCCCATCCAAACTTCCAACTATCCCCCAATAATTCTCATAGAACAAGAATTTAATTCAAAATCAATCATCATATTTAGGCATCTTGTTAATTGTTGGTCTCCTTTAATTGGAAACATTACTTCTGTATTAACTTTTATAGGTAATTTTGAAGATTTAGTGTTCATTATTTTATAATTATATAGAACCTTTCTGACTGATGCTTTTCCAGAGTAAGATTCTATGCATGCATTTCTGGCAAGGTATATCATAAGTAATGCCATGTTGTTATTGCAAAACATTCAGGACATGTGATTTTGAGTTGCTCCATTACTCTCAATTACTTGAATCACTAGATTAAGCAAGATTTGTTTCTTTTAAAGACATCTGTATTTCTACTTATATGTGTGTACCTGTGTATATGCATACTACAGTGTGTGTTGGTGCCTGAGAAGCCAGGAGAGTTTCAGGTTCTCTAGAGCTGGAGTTAGAGGTAGTTGTCACCTGCCCAATGTGGATGGTAGGAGCTGAACTGATCCTCTGGAAGATCAGCAAGTGCTCCTAAGTGTTGAAACATCTCTCCAGCTCCATTCCCTACAGCATTATATCCTGCAGATACAATACCCAGCAATGGGACTGTCTCTCTTTAATTGGAAGAGATTATTCTATGGCCAGAGTATGCTGCCCCACAAATAAAAGTAGTCATCGCAGGATGGTGATGGAGATGGGGATTCATAAAATAAGGGCTTTTCCAGGATTTTGCCGTAGCAGACCTGGAAATATTATAAACCAAATCACAGCCTGGTCAAATGTTAAATTGTGTGTACTTCTTGCCCTGCCCTAACTCTTCCCTTACTTAAACTCATATCCACATTAATAATCAGAAAGAATGGCTAAAGGTTAAGCCCCTTGCCTTCATGTATAGATACATTTATTAATGGTTTACTATATAATTTCCCCCCCTTTTCTGAACATAATCTATTCAAATTAGAAGGGCTGTTTGACAAGTCAAAAAACATAATTTTGCCTCTGGAAGTCTCTATTTTGTTGTGTTGTTCAGTTTCCTTGGGGGTAAGGCCACCCTCTGGCCTAGAGATCACTAACAGTTATGGTCATGTTAAAATAGAATCAGAAACCAAGATCTGGGACTGCGGAAAAGGTAGAGCACAAAGGCCTAGTCCAATCCCCAGCACACGTGACTTACTTCCTGCTACATTACAGAGATCCCACACCTATGAACTTGTCATTCTCATTGATTTCTTTCTAGAAAAAAAACTGTATACTCTTATCTCTAAATACTACGTATCACTTTTATCTTTTCTTTTTTAACAAAATTATCACAGCAGTTTTCATTAAAAAATCCGGAACACATTCCAAGCTCTAATTTTTGTAGAATAATAAAATACTTTTGTAGAGTATAATATCATTGATAAGAACACATAGTTTAAGACTTATTACAGATGTAGTTCTCTCAAAAAAGAAAGCAGAAACCATTTTATAAAGCTCAATTTCATAACAGTTTCTTTCCTACAAGATTAAAGGTTATTTTCATATCCAGCAAATAACAGGTATTAAGAAAATTTGTTTTTCGGATGAGCTCTCCATTAGGTGTCTCACACAATTATACTATGTTTTGTAAATGTCATTGGCAGAGAGTAAGACATTCACTTACAAATATTCATTCTGTTTTATACTTAAAATAATGTTTGGACACATGCCCTTATGGTATATTATAGAAACATGTGCAACCTCCCAGTAGAACTGGCTTATGATACAGCTACTAGACTTAATTAAAAATTATTGAAGACACACCCTTTCAAATTAGGTGGATAATATGTATCAAATACTAGCCATGAATTTCTGCCTTTAAAACATTCAAGACCTTTCGGT
Organism: Dicrostonyx torquatus; assembly: GCA_028555095.1. Classification (NCBI taxonomy): domain Eukaryota; kingdom Metazoa; phylum Chordata; class Mammalia; order Rodentia; family Cricetidae; genus Dicrostonyx; species Dicrostonyx torquatus. Next base: position 5,902,511 of record JAQHUG010000096.1, read on the forward strand.
GTGAAGTGTCTCATCCACAGACAAAATGATCTGCTGCAGTTTTGCAAGCATAGCAACACCCTTGCTATGTGGCCTGGGGTGAAAAGTCACTCATTACTAGTCACACAGCAAATGTCTGCCAGGAATAATGGGTTTACAGGAAGCAGGGTGACCACAGATCTAATTTAACGAAACCCAAGACACAATCTGAGATGACACAGTTTGAAGTCTGAAGGTAGTCTTTTCAAACTGGGGATGTTTAGGAGAGCACAGAAAATTTAAGGTTTGTTTTCTCTAAAATTTGTATTTTTCTATGAGTTTTCTATTTTCTTAGCAAACAGTTATATTTTTAGAGGGAAATATTTGAGGAATCTATAAAAATTATAAAAATTTCCAAAGGGTAACTTATGTATATAATAGGTTGCACTTGCATATTAAAGTCAAGGTGATTAAATAATCTGTATACTTATTATGTAAAATAATAGCAAATATTGTTAAATAAGATTATGAGATACTATGATAAAAAAGCCTGGAAGCATAAAAAGGCACCGATGACATAAAACCAATCAAAATCAATTAATTTCAGGAATTAATAGATGTGTATACTTATTATAAAGAGAAATTGTGATCTATAAATCGTAAATGTGAATAAGAAGGGTCATTTAGAGTGGGATGGGGCAGCGACACACCTGCATTACTGAAGAAGCGTGGACCTCAGTGTGAAACAATTTGACTCCCGTGCTTTCACACTCTTCTGTTGTCTTTCAGAAAGACAAGAGTTTGACACTGTCTCACCCGGTCACATAGAGGGCAAATTAGCATTTGGAGGGCAGCGCAGAGACAATAAAGCTTGCAGGCGGGGTGTGATCTCTAACAGTCATGCCTTACTCACACATAGGCTGAATCTGTGTTTGAGCTCTGTGGATCTCAGAGCCTGTGCTCAAAAATACAAATGATAGAGAACACACACCATGCTCAGCCAAGCAATAGCCATGCTGGAAATTAAAATAAACTTTCTTATTTTACAAATGACAATTCTATGAGATATTAAACTGTCAATGGCTTAAACAAACAAACTATTGAAATAGGAAAAAATAAAATGTTTGGACTTTTAGACCATTTCTCAATTTTCTCTGTTTTGTACACTTTGGACTAGAAGAAACATCCATTAGCTGAACGAAAAAAGAAACAAATTTTTAAAATAATCATTTATTCTTGATTAAAGATCCATTTTCAAGGTTAATTATTCGGAATAGAATCAAACCACATGGACAGATATTAAATGCCACTCATTGTTGGAGTTCTGTCAGTTAGTTTTCATAGAATGTTGTCTTACAGATGCTACACAAAGTAAATGGCCATCAGTTTTCAGAAGAAACAGTCATGAGGCTGGAGACCTTACCTTCGTCACCTGCATAGGCCAGAATGGACCTAGCCCGGATCTGTTTCCCTTCTGTGGTTTTCCCTGAGCAGGTGTGTGAGCAGGACGACCATGTGGTCCATGCAGTGAGCACACAGTCCTTTGGGCATGGGGCATCACAGGCCACAGGAATGGGAAAGATGGCATCTCGGCATAGCTGTCTGTCCACTTCTTCTCCTGGGAAGCACATGACCACCAACATGTATCATTATTAAGTCCATGTCGAATGAATGATTGAAATAAGACAGGTGTCCAGACGAATTAGAATATTGTCCATTATCTCTTAATTAAAAACAAAGTGAAGACATGGTTGTTATGGGGAAATGTTAAAAGAATATCAGAAAAATACAAACAGAAACAGACACATAAATCCCTAAATAAATTTTCTTAATTATCAGAGGCAAAGGCATAGAAATCAACATATTACTGAAAGTATTTTTACCCTACAGTATCTTCCCATATGTGATTTTTACTTTTAAAATATTAATGTGCAATAAAGAACATTATGAAATTATGTTGCCCTCCATATTCAGAGGTGAATTATGCTTTATAGTGACAGATAGCTACAGCATGTGTCAATGTTTTCATGAATCAAACCACAGAAGTGTTTATAAATGTCATTGTATCTACCAGAGAAGGCGTTTTTATACAACTAGCCACCTTTCTCTTTAAGAACCCTCCCCACTCTCCAAAAGTAGGCAGGAAATGTAAAGAGTAGAATAGAATCACCATGCCAGTTCTTAAGATGGCCACATGGGAAGAGGGAGCACTGATGACAGAACACAGCATGTGCAGAAGTAATCAAGTATCACCCAAATGCTTTAGAGTCACTGACAGGTTCAGTGGGTCTTTAGGTACAGAACTGTTGCTTTATAGCAAACGACACTTCATACAACACTCTCTCCCTTTGCCCCAAAACTCTAGATGCTGCTACATAGTCTACACATATGGTTTAAATATGAAATGGTCCCCACAGACTCATGAGCTGAATGATTGGTCCGCAGAGGGTGGTGCTGCTTTGGGAAGGCCTGGGGACTTTAGGAGATGGCCCCTGATTTGAGGAATTGTGTGACCTGGGGAGAGGCATGTCTTTGGGGTTATATTCTGCAGTTCTCTGCTTCCTGTCCACCATAAAGTGGACATCCCCTTTCTCCTTCTGCCATGGTATTCTGCCTCATCATCAGCCCTGAACCAATGGAACCAAGGAGCATGGATTTAAATCCCTCAAACCAGGATCCCAAAGAAACAATACTTCACTTCAAGTTCTTTAGCCAGGTATTTTGTCACAGTGATGAGAATGTTTGTTAATATTTGATGAGTGAATGACATGAGATAAGCAAAAGGCCAGGGAAAAGAAAGTATTACTGTTAATAAATAACAAGAACGGGGAAGACTGTGAGAAACATGGGTAATAGGAGTAGTCTGTTACAAAGTCATGACTGTTGGCTTGGTGACAAATGTGCTCCTGGGTTACGTGGAGTAGAATGAAACAATGTATCATGTAAGCCATTGAAAATCTTTCTGCTGCTTGCCCTGTACCATATCCACAATCCTGGATGATCTTATAAGAATTGTGAGTGTTGTATTAGACACTCAGGGGAGAAGGGTCCCTTACTGTGCTGTTCCTGACAACTATTACACTAACAAATCCAAACTCATTTTCTCCTGTTGAAGGCTACGACCATTGCTGTACTGCACATTGCTTTAGACACGTCCTTGAAAAGTGGGACGGAAAATTAGAAGTAAACTGGTAATGTGCTAACATGCTGATAACTATGGCTTTGATGGACTTTTTATCGTTAGAAAAAAAATCAGAAGTCAATTGAAGTGTATTTATAGCCACTACGTTGTAAGATCCTAAATCATCAGACTTCTTCACTAGTAGAAGAGGTTCATTAGAATGACAACTGAGGCAGCAGGGCCTCATTCTTTAAAGTGAGGCTGGGACAACCTGCCCACACATAATGGGCCCCAGGCTATGTGGGGTCCAGGGCAGCCTGGCCACACATGGG
>JAQHUG010000096.1:5937539-5947817 GCA_028555095.1 Dicrostonyx torquatus
TCCCACATCAACCATTAATCAAGAAAATGGCCCACAGACACGACCATAAGTCACCATGATGGAAGCAATTGCTCAATAGAGGTTTCCCTTTCCAAGGTAACTCAGTTTGTTACAAGTTGACGAAAGCTAACAACTGACATGGTAAGATTTGATCACTTACCAAATACAGTGGCACAGCTGATATGGGGGTAGCCAATCACTTTCTGATAAGATTTAAGGCTTGTTATTCAGGACAAAGTACAAGCGTGGTACTAGAAAACTGGCCATGGATGCCTCCAGCACTCCCAGACTCCAGAGGTGAATCTAATCTTATTTTGCTAAATGTTTATAATATTAAATTGGCCTCAAAATTCATATATCTGCATCCACAGATTAGCATAGCTCTTAAACATCATTTATAATGACTCACAACTGGTCAAAGTGTAAAGAATAAATTCTTTGGAGTTCTTAGTCCCAAATAAGATATCTATAACACAAACACACACACACACACACACACACACACACACACACAGACTCACACTGAACTGCATGGTTATAGTTCAGGGATTCTTTAGGAAGAGGGAGTAGAAAGATTATAAGACACTGGTCAGGGATTGCTGGAGGAAAACAGTGTTTTCTGGACATGACAATCATTCTACCTCTGATCTTTGCCCTTATGAACTCCCTCCTTGGTACCTTTAGCCCCAATAAATTATTTATTCCATAAATTGCTTTTGGTCATAGTATCACAACAACTAATATACTCTTGAAATAAATATATGTCAGTAAGAAAAAAAGCACTCAATTTAATGACATAATCCTAAAGTAAAACAATAAGCACAGGGGATCATGTAAGAAGAAAAGCATATAATCCTTACATATTCGGGTTTCGCCTTTTGATGACCATTGTATTTTAAGCATCTCTTAGGTCTTCTGTAGATTTGAACCATCATTTTAAACACAGTTTCACAAACATCTAACTGAAAAATGTATGTTAAAGATGCATATCCTCTCTTCTGGTGTACGTTCTCTCCAACAATTGGTTGGAGAGATTAGACATTTGTAATAGAAACTGGAAGAGTTTTCCAATGTTAACATTCTCTTACGTAGTAGAGTTCACAGGGTGCTATGGGAGCCACAGACAGACAAAACAGATACACCCTGTCGATGACAGTGAAAGAGAACATGATTTCAGAGGAAGAACATGACGGAGCAACAGGAAATGCGTGATGTGCCACTTTGGCCACATTGTCTAACTTCTTGTTTATAAATACTGATGCCTACTTCTTAACTTTGCTTAAAAAGATGGATGGCGCACAAAGAAATGAAAAACATAGAAGGTTTAATATATGTCATGACAGAGATGCAAGAAAATCATTTCTGGAATACAATGTGGGAAGGCATCAAGTTGTGTCAGGAAGGAGATGGTATTCAGCATGACTCTTGAAACATGAATGAAATTTAACAGAGGTGTGAGGAGGAGAGCAAATAAGTTGATGTAAGAGCAGATCTAAGTGACAAAGAACCTACGAGCTTTACCCAAATATTTACAGGCATGCTCCACACACACTGGGTGCACCATGGAACATAGGAAACTGACATTCTTTCTTTAAAAAGTGAATCAACTACTATCTTAGTAAGAATAAGATATTTACATTAAGGGAGTCATTTTAAGATTGGCAAGAGACTTGTCTCTAGAGGTGATCCCAGGTGTTCACAGGGATATCCCCAGCTAGGTATTTGGGCAGCAGAGGAGAGGGTCCCTGAACTAGCCTTGTCCCATAGTCACGTTTATGAATATCTTGATCATCACCACAGAAATTTCACCTGATGGATGGAGATAGAGTCAGAGACCCACATCCACATCAGAACAAAGGACTGAGCTCCCAAGGTGCAGTCGAAGAGCAAAAGGTGGGAGAAGATGAGCAAGGAAGTCAGGTCTGCGAGGGACTGGCCCACCACCTGAGATAGTTTTTCTAACACTTGTATTTTCAACATTCACTATAAATTAGTTACTTTTCTATTGCTGTGATATAATACTATGAGCAAAACAACTAATGGAAGAGTTAATTTTGTGTTGTGGGTCTGGTGTTGGGCTGGTTAATGTTCATAGTGGGATGGAAGGCATTGCAGCACATGACTGAAGCAGAAAGCTGAGAAGTCATATCCACTATACATAGAAAGTGGAGACAATGTGTGAAGTTATAAACTCTGAACGTCTTCTGCCAAAGACATACTTCCTCCTGTATCTCTTCACACTCCAAAAAATCCCAAACCACCACAAACAGTACCACCAACCAGAGACTAAGTGTACCAACTCATATGTTTAATGTTGGGTACTTTGAATTCACACAATTAAAGATTTTAGTAATCTTAGCATGAGTTTAATATCATATATCTTACTTTTTGTTATGCACTTAGAAGTAGGGTCACTAAGTCATCATTCACGAGAATCTTCATTTTGTTAGACAATGGCAAACTTACTTTACTTCAGTGGTTTTGGAGAGTACCTTTACTCCACACCCTCAGCAACTTTGCTAATGATTCAATTTTAGCCATCCCAAAAAATATATGGTGGACGTTTGGCTTAATAAGTATATTGCAGTTACTAGTAAAATATATTTTAATACATTTACTTAAAAATATTTTTTTATTACACTAATTTTTCTATTGTAATGACTGTTATTACTGGCTTGTATCAATTTATAATATTTGTGTGTATGTAAGCACAAGTGTGCATTTATGTGTGTATTGAGACTGGAGACAATGTCAGATTCTGTAAGTACCATCTATCCTGTTGTTTTGGTTTGATTGAGACAGGTTACTCAGTGGCTTGGAATTTTCCAAATGAGTTGGGTAGGCTAGCAAATAAACCTCAGGGATCCTATTGCTTTCATTCCTCAACAGCCTGTCTCTTCACTGCCTCCTCTTCTTCTTGCTACTCTTCTTCCTCCTCCTCCTCTTCTTCCTCTTCCTCCTCTTCCTTCCTCTTCTTTGTTTTTTGTTTATTGAGACAAGGTTTCTTTGTGTAACAGTCCTATTTGTCCTGGAACTTGCTCTTGTAGACCACGCTGGCCTTGAACTCACAGAGATCTGCCTGTCTCCCAAATGCTGGGTTTAAAGACATGCGCCACCACTGCCTGACTTCACTGCCTTCTTAACTCTTAAGTATTTCATAATTTTTATGAATACTTTCTAGGATTTTCAATTGTTCTCAGCAATAGAATTGATCTTAATTATTGCCGTTTCATCAGTTCTAATAAAAAAAGTCTTATTGTGTATGAAATTCCTAGCTACTTCACCTCTGAACTCTCAATTGATTTTTCTATGAATCAGAAATTGAATTATTACCTTTAATGTTTCCTAAGCAATAAGGGGTGGAACAAAAGCTCTACAAATTTATCAACAAACTGAAACTTTCAGATGAAATTGGACATCTGGTTATATTCAGTTCTCCAGAGTCCAAGAGCTCACATTCATGTGCTCTTTCATGTTTCTTGGTGACTTCGAGCCTCACTTTAGGACTTCCTTTTACTTTTTAACTTATCACATTTTTTACTTTCTGAAAAGCTGAACCAGTAATGAACAAAATGCCAGATATTCCTGCCCACTATACCTGGAAGGGATTTCTAACTCTGAACTTGAGTAACATTTACTGTGTGCTGTCTGAGAGGCTGTAGGCATGGGAGTCAATTATGTTTGTTATTTCATGAATCTAGTTCTTTGTTTAATGGAATTAAATAGTCTGGATATCTGTTATAAGGGTTAAATATTATTGATGTAATAACTGAACATAGCACAGAAAACCTTCAAATAACAGTCAATTGCTAATGATATTATGACTCATTTAAGAATAATTATGAATATTTAGTTTCAGGTAACTTTAACCATATAGTTGGTATGTTTTCACTCAGTGTTATTTTTGTCATTCAGATTTAAAGTCCTATATCCTAGCAGTCACACAAAGATATTTGTATACACTGTTAACTAAATCACACTTACATATGAATACATAATATTTTAGAAGTAGGCAGTGAATATTGTTCAGAAAAATGTGACATTTTTATTTTAAATTTCCAAATCTGACATGATCTTCCAACAACCTAAACCAGCCCAGCTTCCACTGACAAATGTCATCCCTGGGAGGTCTGGAAAATCAGTGACCATAAACATATTGATGATCATGCTCCCTAACAAAGGACCTCTTCTGTACATAACACAATCAACTATCACTTTGGCATAAAAGAAAAAGTAAGTGTGATGGCAGGCAAAAGTCTCAGTAGGTGGAGGATCAATTTTAGTCATGGAAACAGCAGGGATCAATATGCAGATCATCAATCAGCAAATACACTGAAAGATTTTATAGGGACTAAGAATGCTGACTCTCCTATTTAGAAAGGGTGACTGACAGATATTGTTCTTCAAATGTCATCATTTAATATTCCTATAATTCTATTACAGAATTTTCTAAATATAACCAATTGACCTGGTTCAATGAACACATAGATTATTATATATTCAGACACTTCCAACTTGAACATATCTAACTACATATCTGCAAATGCACATACAAAGACTGTTGAAACATCTTCAGTCTGAGTTATCCTTTATGTCTTACTACAAGCAATCCTACAAGTCATTTCAATTCTCATAGATCCTCCATGAGTTCAGCATGGCCATTACATTCATACAGCCCCACGTTTTTAAAGGAATGTATGCAGACACTAAAATTTTAAAAGATCATAATTGGCCAGCATGATTTCTAAGACAGAAACTTGTAGAGACACTGAGTCCAAAAGTTTAGGATGTGAGCTTAAAGGAGTTTTTTTTTTTTTTGTAACATAGTGCTTCCATTATGACTTTTTCTTCAAATGAAAGATTTGGGTTGCTTTGTTTCAAAATGTATGAGACTGATAGATATATGAGGGAATCCAATGCGTTCACTAATTTACAGGTTATTTATTTTCCTGAAAATGAGGTTTAATGTGACTTAACTTATACTTTATTAATTATAATTAAAAAGAGACAAATGATGAATTTGTTTTTTGAAAGTAGAGCTAGATGATTTAGGTTTAATTAAATATTGTTTATATGAAATCTTGGGCATTTGTTCCAAGAACCTCAAAAACTTTAATTTTCAGCATTTTAGTGGTCAACAAAAGGGAGATTAATTGTAGAACTCACCATAATTATTCAAGAAAGGTAAAACTGTTCTTGAGTATATAACACTAACAAATCTATTTCCATGAATTCTATTATGGGAATACTCTATAATATAATACATAAATGTTATTATAATTTTCAATTGAATTTTTTGTGGTAGTGGTTTCATTGTATGTACAGTTAAGAAAAATACTATTTATGTTAAGGATGACTGTTTGTGGGAATTTAGAATATGCTTTCCTATGGAAAATATTAGGTCTTATCTTTACATTTTAAAATGTAAATCATTTCTAATATAAGGTCAAACAATATTTCTAATATTAAAGTTTTAGTATTTCTAAAATCTTGATGATCCAAATACAGATAAATATGGCTAAAAATAAGGAAAGTAGAATTAGCCTGACAAGAATCTTGATAACAGGGCTTTCCATGATACATAGATAAAAAAATCAATGGAAGGAAAGAGCCATTCACCAGAATGGCTCATTCACAGCACCCAAACCCTCCTTTAACTCAGACAAAATACTTAGAAGCCCATAAATCATAGTCTACTTCCATTCTGTCCTTAGAAAAGTGCATGTGCATGCTTCCCCACATCCAGGTGAAGCAGGTCATTTTTGCCTAACAAGTAACTAGCAAAGATCAATATATCTTAAAATATTCATGAGGAAATATTAATTGCATTGATTTATATAGCTTTTTATGCAATCTCATGTTTGTAGATAAGATTTAATAAGAACATACAGTTTTTAAGATATTTTGTTCATGTATCTATAAGTCTTATTTTTAATTCATTGTTTCTTATTTTTTTCTCTTCTATTAAATAGTCTGACATAAATCTATTGTTGGTAGTTCAGAATTAGCTTATTTTTATTAAAAGCTGTTACAATACAAATTAAAAATAAAATATAAAATAATGCCTGCATTTTTAAGTGTTTTCAGTCATTCTTACTTTATCTTTCAAAAATTTCTCCTTTTAGTTCCATGTCATATTTTTAAAATTGAGTTGTTTGATTTCTTGATCCTTAAAAGTTTTGAATTTCTGTATATTCTAGATATTAACCCCCTGTTTAGTGTATAGCTGGTGTAGTGGTTTGAATCAGAATGACCTTCACAGGCTTATATATTTGAATGTGTAGAAAGAGGCAATAGGAGATGTGGTCTTGTTGGAGTGCATGTGGTTTGTTGGAGGAACTGTGTCAATGGGAGAGGACTTTGTGGTTTCAAATGCTCAATCAAGGTCCAGTGTGTCTCTTTTTCTGCTCCCTGCTCATCTGGATGTAACCTCTCAGCTACCTCTCTAACATCGTGTCTGCCTGCATGTTGCCCTGCTTCCTGCCATAATGATAATGGACTGAATGTCTCAAATGTAAGCCAGTTCCAATTATATGATTTCCTTTATAAGAGTTGCCATGGTCATGATGTCTCTTCACCACCATACAACACTAAGACAACTGGCAAAAAACTTTTCCCACGATGTAAATGACACTTCATTCAATTGATAATACTCTAGCTGCACAGATATTCTCTAGTTTCATGAGATCTTATTTATTATTTACTGAATTTAACGCCAATGTAATTTGCATTTGGTTCAGAAAGCTTTGTGTAAAAATAAATTATACAATTTGCAGGTAGATGGGTGTCTACCTGGAAACAATCATTCTGAGGGAAATAACCAAGACTAAGAAAGATAAATGCTACATACTTTCTCATTTTTGGATGTTGTCTTTGAATCTTCAGATATGTAACTTTCATTTGTAATGCCCACAGAGGTCTAAAAACTGCTAAGGGGACATTTGGAAAAGCTTTCTTGGGAGGAAGATAAAATGCACTGTTGTAAAGGTTTTAATGGTGAATAATGGACCAGGAAGGAATAAATAGGGGCAGAGGTGCAGGGAGGCTAAAGGAGAGACTATGGAGAGGGATGCACAATACAAAAGACCTTATTATTAATTATGAAAACCTGTACTTACGTTAGGATCGTACCACTACCTTTTTTTTTTTGGTTTTTGTAGCTTTTTGGAGCCTGTCCTGGAACTAGATCTTGTAGACCAGATTGGCCTCGAACTCACAGAGATCCGCCTGCCTCTGCCTGCCAAGTGCTGGGATTAAAGGCATGCGCCACCACTGCCCCCCTGTTTCTTATTAAACTACATCCTGCCACGCTACTCTTTATCTTTCCTCCATCTTGTAGTTTGTCTCCTTCTGTGTCTCACGGTGTGCTGCCGCCTTTCTTCTTTCCAGAGCTCCTACCTCTGCTCAAAATCCTGCCTTTTCTCTCCTCCATAGCTATTGGACACTCAACTTGTTATTAAACCAATCAGAATAAAACAGTGTTACATCATCGCACGGTATGACCAAATATCCCACAACATATCTCACCATTGTCTAAATAAAAAGGAAGGTTTTAACTCTAACATAGTAAAAACCATATACAAAAAGAAAAATTATCAGGTAAGAACTACAGTCACAATGTTCAGTCCATTTGTATTTTGGAAATTTGCATAAATAATCTGCTATTTGTTTTATCTTAGTGGCTTTAAAGTTTTATACCTAAACCACTTTCTAGTATAACTTTCATTACCATATTAAAAATATCTTTTTAGACCTTAAGATATTTTCTTAGATTAAAAACTTAAGCTTTTATGTCTCTCAACCTTACAAATTTTACATCTGTTTACAATGAAAATGGTGTAACCATCTGGTCTTCAACCCCCTCACAGATCCAAGAAGGATATATTACCTTCGTAAATAAGAATTCTAGAGCAAGCCTACTTTTTCTCCCAGAAACTAAACTCCTTTGTTTAGTTTCCTCCTAACCATGAACTCTTATCTAAATTCCTCTAGCATTTGAACACTAAAGAAGCAAAAATGTCACTGACTGACAAACTCAGCTCAACTATCTCAATGACAGAACTATAGAGACTAGTAAGAGATAATGTTTTTTTCACTTATATTAATAAATATTATTACCTAAACAATTTCTTAATATTTGAGCACATATGAACATATAATCTTCAGTTCTATATTAATTTTGTCTTTCCTGGATGGAGATTCACAAGGTTCAATATATTATTTGAAAATTATTCAATAGTACAATTATAGCTAGAAGACTTGCTTTTTTTCTTAATAACTAAAAATAAGATTTAAAACAAAATATTAATTGTTTTATTTTGTGCTTTACAATATAATTACTAAATAAAAACAGATAGCATATAGTGTAAGTGACTGTAAAATTAAAATCCCATCCATCTTGTTTCAGCTTTATAAACTTTTCATATCACTATTAAAAAATAAAACAGCAAACCGCGTAACAAAAAATTATAAGTGATAAAGATAGTATTTTTCTCTAAATTAGCTTAAGATTTCCAAATCTCTGCTAAGCGAATTACAAAAAAGAATTTTTTGAATTGAGACAACAGTTACTTAACTTTTTGATGTCATGAATAGAGAAAAAAGAATGTCTTCACTAATATGAAAACAAACTTTCAAGCTATGATCTGGTTCTAGTTAAAGAATGAACAAAAAGATGGAGTTAATATAAGAGGCAGAGAAGGAGGCCAGAATATTTTGTGACACTTTAAATATGCAGTAATTATCATACTAAAATGTTTTTTGGACCATAACTAAGAAGTATTTTTTGGATGTTTATAACAGTCATAGAAATAAACCTAAAGACAATTAAAAATACTGCTCTTCAGAGACTGTACCTTTTCATAGAGTTCACCAAAATTATCAATTCTATTATGGTTAGAAGATAATTGGTATAGAAAGTAAGAAACAATTATTAATAATTGATATTTTTCATTGTTAAAGAAAATTGTCCCTAGAGCAAAACACCTTAACTGGGACTCTTAGAACTTTTTTTTAAGGTATGATAAGTTCAAGACAAAGACTACCAGAAAGTTATCAATAGAGTGTGGAACTTCTGAGAGGCAGCAGCCAGCCAGAACAGAAGCAGAAGGTGCAAGGGAGATTGCTGAGTAGACGCAGAATTCCCGTGAAGAGCTCCCATTTTAGTCTGTGGTAACAGGGCTTCCCTACATGGAGGATAAACATGACAGCGTTCTGGGTGAGCAAGACAGGTGGACAGTACATGCAGGCACAGAGGACAATTTAGGGTATTGTTTTTTGAGTGACTGGACTGCTGGGGTGATAGTTTATTTTGAACTATATTTTCGAACTATATTCAGGGCTATGAAGAGTAAAGTGCAAGGAACAGATATAGGAGAGATTTTAAAGAAGGCACCAGCAAGGCCTTGAAAGTACTTAATATCTTGAGCAAAGGAGAGGGAAGCCAAAGTAGCATTGAAGATTTTATGCGTCGGTGACTAATATAAAACTAGTGCCATTAGCAGACATTAGGACAAACATCAGGATATTTGGCACAATCCTAAGTTCTGAGTGTGGTCTTGAGAAGTCGTGCAATGTCTAACCAATGACACATTCCTGTATAAACAGGCAACGTGACAGAAATGATTTCTCCCTCTGTACATTTAAGATTATGAAATATCTTCCCAGGACATCCTCATGTGGCAGGGAATTAAGAGACTGCTGAGACATGAAAGGTGAATCAAAAATAAAGTAAAAATTGAACCAACTGAATTCTTTATTGTTAGTAATACTATGTTTTGTCATGGTTTATAATCACAAGAAAAAATTTACTATAGAATTATTTTTTAAATAATTTAAAAATTATTTAATTTTTAAAATATTATTATTTAAGAAAGGTATCTTAGTTAAGGTTTCAGTCACTGTGAAGAGACACTAAGACAGCAGCAACTCTAATAGAGAAAAACACTTAATTTGTGTGGTTCAGAGTTTCAGAGGTTTAATCATTATCACTATGACGGGAAACATGGTGCCATGCAGGCAGCCATGTTGCTGGAGAAGGAGCTGAGAGTTCTATGTCTTGATCTACAGGCAACAGAAAGTGAACTCTGACACTGGGCACGGCTTGAGCATAGGAGACCTCAAAGTCTACCCCCTGTAGTGACACACTTCTTCTAATAAAGCCACACCTTCTAATAGTGACACTTCCTATGAGTTTATGGGGACCAATTACATTCAAGTTACCACATTCCACTCCATGGCCTCCATAAGCCTGAAGCAATAACAAAATGCAAAATGCAT
>JAQHUG010000096.1:5949239-5988036 GCA_028555095.1 Dicrostonyx torquatus
CTCCTGCTTTCCTAACCCAAAATACTAATGTCCAAATTCCTCCAAACAAAAACATGGCTAGGCCTATAACAGCAATACCCCAATCTCTGGTACCAACTTCTGTCTTAGGGTTTCAATTGCTGTGAAGTGATATCATGACCACAGCAACTCTTACAAAAAATCAATTTTGGTGGTTCACAACTTCAGAGGTCTAGACCATTAGAATCACGTGGGAACTATGACGGCATGCAAACGGGCAAGGTGCTGGAGAAGGAGTTGAGAGCTCTACATCTTGATCCACAGGCAACAGGAAGTGAACTGTCACCGTGGGAGTGGCTTGATCATAGGAGACCTAAAAACCGCCCCCACAGTCATACACTTCCTCCAACAAAAGCCAGACCTCCTAATAGTGCCACTCCCTATGATCTTATGGAAGAGCTAGTTACATTCAAGTGCCACAATAGCATTCCTAGATGTCATGGAACTTGCTCTATAGGCCAGACTAGCCTCAAACTCAGAGATCTGCCTGCTGCTCCTTGCCTTTCAAGTGCTGGGATTAAAGGTGTGTGCCACCACTGCCTGGTTAGAATTAAAATATTTTTATTCAAACACATATTTCTATTGTTCCTTCCCCTTTCGTATATTTCTTTTTGATTTTCTTTTGGGAACACTTTACTGTTTCCTTAATGTATTTTACTAATTATTTTTCTTTGTAAAACAAAGTTTTGGGTCTGTTTTTCTTTTAGTATACACTGAAGAGTAGTAGCTTATGCTTAAATATATTGAGAATCATCCTTAGTATCAAACCAAACAAACTAACCAATCAAACAATACCTCTGCATTTGGGCCTTTATTCCTTCATCCAGATTACTAGGGATGGTATAGATTGTCATATATGTGATTTCTCATTCTAAAGATCATAATAATTTATACTTTTTTCTTCCCTATGTATGCTCTCCTCATACTGTATAGACAGATAAACACAGACATTGACTTTCAATTTTTAAATATTTTTTGTATTCCCCAATTTTCTGGGGTTCTGTTTGGGTGGCAGTGCTCATAATCTGGTCCTCAAGGGCAAATTATCAGTCAGTGTGCTGTAATCTAGGGGCATGTTGCATGTACTAGAGCCTAAATAGTCCATAGTTTTGCTGAACTCCAGATGTTGGCCATGTTTTCTTCTGCTACAACTGGACTCTATTTCTCCTTAACTTTTAGGCAGGACTGGGCTTAAGATGTAATGTTTTTAGAAAGAGCCCAGACTCCAATTACTTAGAATAACACTTTTATGTATTTTAGAGAAACTTAATTAGAAACTAATCCTCTTCAGAGGTCAGAGGAATAATCATCTGATCTGTATGGGATTATAAATAAGTATTAAAATACAGAAGATAAATATATTTAAAGTATACAGAGGGATGATTTGGGTTTGAAAACATTTGCAGTCTTACAGATGTCTAATCAGGCAATAAGCAGCTCTCCAAGGGTTGAGCTCTCCAGGACACTTGGAGTAGATCTTAGAACTCTTCTTGTATGTGTAGTAAGTCAAATCAATAATAGGAATCACTCTCCTTCGAAAGAATTATTACCTTTCTCTTCTGTGATAAAAGGTAAACGTGAAAAGAAATCAGCACATACTCAAGATTATGGTTAATGCATATCTCGAATCCATAGGAAATACAATTTGGTAAAAAGGAGTTCTAAAAAGGAATACTCTTTGTTCTCTTTTTTGACTTTGACAGAGTGATTACAGGATTATTTTTAAAAAGAAATAGCAGGGAGACGGCACTGCCTTTCTTCATTTTAAAAGAGATAAACACTTCTATTTTCTAAGAACTGACAAGAACACTCTTCATAGAGATTATCAAGTTTTTTCATTTAATATTAATTTTTCTATTGACCAAAGCTACATTTTAATCCATCATCAAATCCACTGTAAAATGTTATATTTTTTTATCAAATTAGAACCCGAGTATATTACACTAAGCTTACTTTATGACTCAGCTCTGACTTTGGCTCATCATTTTCTCCTAACTGAAATCAATAAATTATATAGGTCATATTTTAAGTTCCCTTGTATTGCCCAGGCTTTTTATTTAAACCCATACTGCTAAGAAATACTACAAATATGCAAAACAATTATTAGAAAACTAAATATCATAACATTTTCCACTTAATTTTAAAGTAAAATGTGTGAACAGTCAGCAAATAGTCAAACACAGAGTATAAGCACTGGACTACTAGTATATAACAAATCTGATGTAAAGTATTATTTCATTTTCTTAGGAACATAAAAGATGGTTTGAAATGAGAGGTATGTTAATATTATATTTATGCTTAGAATGTAAAATTTGCCAAACAATTTAGTGAGTTTAAACATATATCCCCATTGCTGGAACCTTTTTGAGACACAGTGGTATACAGTTACCCAAGTGGGTCACTATAGATCTTTTTAGCATCTCATCCCTGCTTGTCCAGTCTATGTTTCTTGACTAAGGGCACAGTGTGGCTATCAGTTTCTTGATCATGCAGCTTTGCCTTTCCCACCAAAACAGATGGATCCATTCTTACACATTGAGCCAAATAGACTCTTTCTTCTTAAGTTCATTTCATCAGGTATTTTGGTGCAATAATGAAAAAAGTAAACAGCATATATAGGTTTATTACATACTCTCACATGGTGGCCACAGATGTTTACACACAGAGTTCAGATATGAATTTCTCAACATTATCATGGGGATGCTACAAATTAAATTAGAAATGGGTAATATAATTTCTATCCTTATTTGTTTGATGACTGAAACAAACATTTCTTCTTTTGATGATAACAACTTATAAAAGGTATTTCTTAAGAAACACTCTGAAGGGAGGGGTGTAGAAGGGAGAAGGAAGAACTGGGGAGAGCCTGGGGGTGGTGGAGGGTGGAGAGGGACGAAGGGTGGATATTGGAGAAGGGGATAAGGTATCTACATTAAGGGAGTCATTTTATGATTGGCAAGAGACTTGTCTCTAGAGGGGATCCCAGGTGTTCACAGGGAGGTCCCCAACTAGGTTCTTGGGCAACATAAGAGAGGGTGCCTGAAATGACTTCTTCCCATAGTTACATTGATGAATATCTTGATCATCACCATAGAAATTTCGCATGATGGATGGAGATAGAGCCAGAGACCCACATTCACATCAGAGGAAGGGACTGAGTTACCAAGGTCCAGTGGAAGAGCAGAAGGAGGGAGAAGATGAGCAAGGAAATCAGGACCTTGAGGGACTGGCCCACCAACTGAGACAGTGAGCTTGATCTATTGGGAGCTCATCAAATCCAGCTGGACCAGGACTGAAGAAGCATATGACCAAACTGGACTCTCTGAATGTGGCTGTCAATGGGGACTGACAGATAAGCCAAGGATATTGGCACAGCGACCTATCTCTTCTGCATATATTGGCCTTTTGGGACCCTATTCTATATGGATGCACACCTTCTTAGGCCGAGATGGAGGGGAGAGGGCCTTGGGCTTTCCACAGGGCAGGGTATCCTGCCCCATATCAGGGAAGTAGAGGGAGGGCGGTGGGATAGTGGGGGAGCGGGAGGGCCCGGGACAAGGGGAGTAAATGTAAATTTTTCTTTTAACAATAAAAAAATGAAACACTCTGAAACATATGGTTATAGATCCCTGCTTTGTAAATTGAATGTGTGATGTTGGAGCAAAAGAACACCAAGAGGACCAAGTGAAAACAATTTCACTATAATGATAAACTTGTGATTGTTCTCTGATTAACTATGTTTCATTTCTAAGGTTTCTTCCTTTTGTTTTGTTTAATTTTCTAAAGGAAGATGAAGCCCATTTGTTTCTCCTTTCACCCTTCTGCGGCTGGAGTTCTGTTTCTAAATGACGATCACACCACCCTTCAAACACTTATTTGGTCAGACTGTGTGCACATTGTCTCCTCTTTCATGAACTCTTGTCATCCACAGAAACTCGTCTCACAATTCTGCTTGGAAATTATGATAGGACTGAATCCTTGTAGGTAACTAAATGCTTTCCCACATCTCTGATTTTAGCCTAGCATATCTTAACTTTCTTAAGAGCTTGTATTCCTTTAATTAACAGAAGTTCTCTTTCTTTCCCTCCCTCTCTTCCTCCCTCCCCTCGCTCTCATGTGTTTTTGTGTACTAGTGCACATATGTGTGTGTGTGGCACAGTTTACATATTAAATGTCTCTCTAAAGGCCCATGATGGTCTCTACCTTGGTGCTATTAGTACTTCTTGTTGTTGCTGTTATTTTTTTTTTTTTTTTTTTTTTAGTTAGGAGTCATGTTTTAGTGGGAGGTTTTTATGTCATTGAACACATGCCGTGAAGGGGAGAGTGAGTCTTTGGTTTTATCCTCTTTGTCCCCACCCCTTTTTGTTGCCTGGTCATGAAGTGAATGTAGTATTTTTATCTTGTGATTCAACATCTTCATCAGAGACAATGGGACCTTTGTTTGTAGACTAGAACTTTCAAAACTGTGAGTCAATATAAGCTCTTCTGAAATAAATTGATTGCTTTAAATTTCTTGTTACAGTAACAGAAAGCAGATTAACAGATTTTACATATGAACCTACAATCAATGTTATAGTCACTGGGTTCAAAAAACTGACTCACAAAATATATATCAAAGGATAAAATCTTGCTGGAGATATTCTTCAAAGTTCAGGGATTTTTTTTTTTGGCCTCCTGTTTATTTTTTTTATCCTCATGAGAAGACAACATCTCTTTGCTCCAGTGTGCTGACACTTGAGAGTAATGGAATTTGAAGGCATGTCCAGATGTTAATAGGGTGTGCAATTTTAGGCCATGTTTTATCCGACGTCTCACAGGCAAAGCTGGAATTTGCAATGAGGGTAATAACAAAAATTTATGTATAGAAAAATTGAGACTCATTTCTTGAAAAAGGTGGTGTCTAGGGATAAAAGAAAGAAATTAGTGATGGGCCAGAGACTTATTGACAGCCTATTACGTGGTGATAGTACTAAGAAATAGGCATGCAAAAATAATAAGGCACTCTCTAGCAGCGACTCACAGTACAACTATGGAGCATTAGACTGATTGCTTTCCAAGTGGTTCAAAGTGTACAGTGGTAACACAAAAGGGGGGATGGCAAGGACAAGTAGCAGAGTGAAATGACAGAGAACATTTTGCAATTACAAAATTGCTTTGAACTTCACAATCAAGTCCCCAGAAAACCAGCAAGTGATTGTAAAACAGGCAAATTGTGTAATCTGGCAAGGAAGAATTTATAGTAGGCATTCTAATGGCCACAAAAAGAACACTTGATACTATAACAGCAGTATCTCCAGTAACTTCCCTTGTTCTTCCCAAATAAAGTAATTTTTTTCAGACCATCATTCTGGATGGCACTATCAGGATTTTCATTTAAGATAAGCTATCTTTTCTCACCTGAACTAATGTTATCGCCCCTTATTCTTTTTTTTCTGCTCTATTAAAGCTCAATCTCAACAAAACAATGCAAATGATTATTTGAGAAGATGTCAATGGTTGTTTGTTTGCTCAGACACTGGAGATTCCTATCTTATGGTAAAAGCCCCGGAATGTTCCCTGCCTCTGCAATCTCTCTAAACCCATCCTGCAAGTTGTCTCCTACTACATAACTTCACTGCAAGCACATTGAGTACTTGGCTGTTTCTCTGATATTCAGAACATTTATCTCATTTGTGCAATGGAGGTACTTTCTGCTCTGTTCTCTGTGTTGTTCCCATGTATAATTTGTCTTCCTGTCTACTTTATGTTCCTCTATATCATCACTTAATCAACAGGGTTAAGTTCTGGTGACATATTCTAGGCTCTTAAAGCTAGAGAAGAAATCAAGTTCTAAAGACAAGATGATGAACTTAACTTTGGTAGACAGTCGGTTTGAAATACCAGGAGTTGGGTGAGGATTCCAGGGGCAGAGCCTTGTAGATCAGTGGAAACATTTTATGATGCAGAAGAGAAAGGGTACAGTCTATAGGAAATAGAGCAAGTAACCTGTGATCAATTAAACACAACTACTAATTTTATGGAGTACGTGACATCAAAATGTGTGATGTTTCACAATTCCTTTGGTCTGGTTAGCCTTAAGAATAATTTTGAATTATTTTGAAACCCTGTCTCGAAAAACCAAAAAAAAAAAAAGAATAATTTTGATCATATGATTTTGGGCACATGTGTTAAACTGATCACTGAAGATTTCTCGAGATTTCTTAGCTGAGTCAGTGAAATTACTAGGATATAAGAATGAGAGCGGAATCCTTATAACAATCCAAGGAGCAAAGGAGAGGGCAGAGAATGTAATGACAGAGATGCATTTCTGTTTATTCAGTAAACTCTTGCCTAATCTGACCATAACTTGTTCTCTCTATCTATTCTGGTTTAAGAAAACACACACATAAAAAACTGACTGTTTTTTCTGTGTTGTTGCCTTACCACTGCCTATGACAACATGGCGTCTGCTTTCTCTCAAATAGGGCATTGAGAATGATAACTAACAGTCAAGTGAAAAATTTATATTAATAAGTGGTAAATACTCAAATATTTACTTATGTTTCTTGGAAAGTCTTTGCCTAATTTGATCTACTGAGAAAAGTTTCCCGTATATTCTTCTTGTTAGTTGTAACATTGTAATTCAAAAACCATTATCCCAGTACCATTACATTTTTTTAAAAAAGTAACTTTTATTAACAACATATCAAAATACATTATAACACACAGAGATCAGTATAACTGACACCTGATCTAAAAAAAAATCCATTATAAAACTGTGGTTACTACACCTCAAGACTGAAGAATATACTGTTGTCTTAAATTTTCTAAAAGCATATGATAACATTTATCTTTACAACAAATTAAATAAGAATCTTAACCCAATTCTATAAAATAAACTCTAACCAATAGTGTTAGATGATCCTAATTGTTTGTAAGAGACCTCAGATTTAAACACAATACCCAATCTAATTATATTTCAAACACATTAACAGGCAGAGTGGCATAGTTTTCTACTGGAAAGGAACTTCTTGGAAGATTTAATACTTAAATTATAGAAGGAAAATATGGTTATAGGATGGGTTCTTGCATTTACAAGATCATTCTTTCCATATAATGGCCATATAATTTGTGCTAGGAAATAGATTTCAGTGCCAGTAAATGATCATACAGGTGAAATGGTATTATCAGCTAGCTATGTAGAAAAGTGTATACCGGACTAAACTCAGAGTTCTTACTCAAGTTACATAAGTAAATCTTCCTTAGGTAAAGCTCCATTATACATTTATATAAATGTTAGATTAATTACTGGTCTTTCATTCTTGTATATCATGATATTCTTGTCTGTCATTGGTGTTAATTTTGGTAAAATATGAAACAAAAGCTTTTGTGTTGTATAAAAATATAAAAATATTCATGAATATAATTTTTATTCAGTGACATTAAATATATTCTGATATTTAAAAATAAGAATCAATCTAAATGCCTGCTCTGAGTATTTAGGTATGTAGCCCTTTAAAGTTCTTTTAATCTCTAAAGATAAAATAGAATTATTTAAATTCCACAGAGGAACCCAGTAACCCAGACACTCTTGAGAGCAAAAGAGCTACTGTTAGTAATGAGCTGAAGAAACCAGCTGTCTCTTTTATACCAAAGGGCACTGATAATTAGCTGTGGCCTGCCTCAAGTTTCTTCTATATCTTCCTTTGAAATTTTATTGATGCTTTGATTCCAGACACATCTCATATCTACTACTGCTTCCAAATTTCTTGAATCTCTCTTCATGATAACAGAAATGAAGTACAACTTCTCGTATTTTATTTTGAAGGACATGTCAATTTGTTTTGGTGTTGCTATTATGTGGGGAAAATAGAGTACAACACAATTGTTCACCAAAATGAACAAACGAAGTCTTATCCTAAAATGAAAATCAACATATTCTCAAGGTCAGTCCTTTCTATGCTAGAACATACGCTCTGTTTCTTTTAGGTTAGATACTATTTCTACTCTTTTGTTTATCATGGAATCTTCACTCACATCTGTGCCCATGGTCAACATGGATATCATTGACTTTCTTTAATTGGTTCTTTTTATCCGTTCAGATTGTCCTGATAAAGCTTCATTCTTCATAATTTCTGATGGCCTTTATTTGCTAGGTTCTTGGAATGATGAGGATAGTACTAACTTTGTTTGATCCACCTTCTTTCTTCCAGTTAGCAGTTGTGGTCCAGTGATTGATGTCAAAATATATAAAACCCATCACCTTTCCTTCTAGTGTCACAGCCTTCAAAGTTTAATTTATACTACTAACATATCATCAAATGAGACCCAACATGCAAACAGGTTCTACTGTGCAGCAGTCTTGTTATTCTTACTCTTAGATTCTCATGTTTACAAGGGTGAATCTTGTTCTACAGTTAGGTATTTGAATTTTTGAAGGGATCCCCCATTCTCCATATTGTAATGGTACCCCTTGTATGTGTAAAAGGTTTGTATCGTGTGCTCTAGATTGTACATAATTTTCTTTGGGCATGTTGGAAATTGGTAAGTGTTACATAGATGGTAACTACATGGCAGACATTCTGAATGACCACCTCTGGTAAGCTTCACTGAGGCAGGGAATCACTTGCATTGACACAAGTCATTGCTGGAAAAGCTAAAGTCATTCTGTGATTCTACCTGGAGAGAGCTCCTGGAAGCTTGTGCATGGATTCCTCTGGACTTTGTGCCATGAGCACTTGGCTGTTGTTCATGACAATTGAACAGCAATGGTATATTTGTTGAACTTGTCCATATTGGGTTCATATTCTAAGCTGATCAGGATTATTGACCAGGTCTCTTCCACCTGGTCAATAATGTGGTAGCTTTTAGCTGACCAGCTGAACCTCTTTCAACCCACATACTAAATTCCCCAGGTTTCCAGAGGACCTAGCTGGAAATGTAGACAATACTGACACCCTATATTGATAATGACTCTAATTCTGTCAATGTAGACTACAATAAGAAACACTTCAGCAGCCACTCAACCACCAGAGATGATAGGAAATATTAAATATTGACAAGAACAAGATAGAGGAATATATCAAAAGAGCAAAGCACAGGAAGGCCCCAGGAGTGGATGATATCATGGTGGAGGAGCTGGAGGTAGCTGCACTAGACTCAGGGGCCAAGGCACTTCTCAGAATCATCAGAGAGATATGGGAATAGAAAGTGACTCCCACGGAATGGAAGCACTCAGTCATAATTCCCATACAAAGAAGAAGGACAATCTGAACTGCTCAAATTACAGGGGCACTAGTTGTTGTGTCATAGCAGCAAAATCTTCTCCTTCATTATCCGCAAAGGATCAAGGGCAGAACAGAGGAAATCCTAGCAGAGGCCCAGTGTGGATTCAGGGCTAACAGGAGCACAGTTGATCAGATCTTCACTTGGGGCAACTGGCAGAAAAATACAAAGAATTTGGAAAAGACTTAAATATCTGTTACATTGATTTTGGGAAGTCATTTTATAGCATTTGGAGGGATGGACTTTGAGAAACAATGAGGTTCTACAGGTACCCAGAGAAAACTATAAGAATACTAGAAAATGCCTATAAAGGTACCTTTGTCAGTCAAAGTCTGTGGAGAGATAAGTGATCAGTTTAAGACAATTGTAGGAATGTTTCAGGATTACATCCTCTCACCACTACTCTTTAAGATTTTCCTTGGATTAATAAGAGCAACAGCCCGAGCTCTGGAGGATGAGAAGATAGGCATGCAGATAGGTAGTGTGTGAATCAATAACTAGTGTTCTGCTGAGGATACAGCACTATTTGATGAAAGTCCAAATGAGCTGTAGGCCATGGGAAATAGAATGGTAGAAGTTAGTGTAAACATTGGAATGAAAGTAAACACCGAGAAGACTGAGATACAGCACATGGGAAGGGCACACAAGGATTTTAACATTGTAATAAAGAAGCAGAACCTCAAGCAAACATTCGGTTAGGGTTAGGGTTAGGGTTAGGGTTAGGGTTAGGGTTAGGGTTAGGGTTAGGGTTAGGGTTAGGGTAATTTGTCTATTTGGGAAAAAAACTCATTTCAAAGGAGGGAACTATTTCAGACATCAAGAGGTGAATAGGGATAGTGAGGAAAGGTTTGGTCAGTAAGAGACATAACAACAACAACAACAAAATTACAAGTGTATAAGATATTTGTCTTGAGCTGCCTTCTTTATAGCTCTGAACCTGGAAAATGAAATGCTCAGAACAGCAACTGAATGTGTTTGCGATGGCATGTCTCAGGAGGGTTCTAGGCATCACATGAAGACCAGGCTGTGCAATGATGACATTAAGAAACATCTCCATCTACAGAAAGAAGTAAGCTACAGGATATGGCAATGACACTTGAGATAATTCAACCATATTATGAGAATAAATGATGGCAGATACCTGAAGATAGCAATATTTGGATTAGTGCATGGGATAAGGTAAAGAGGAAGGCTCAAAAATGTTGATAGACAGTATAAAGGAAGGCTGAAACCTTGTGTATGATAATAACACAAGCATCTAGGACTGCCCAGGATAGGAGCAACTGGAGAACTACAAGAAAATGGCTGCCCGTGCATGTTTAAGCATTGCTGGGGCATAAATAATAATGATGAGGCTGAATGATGATGGTGGTTGATCACAGTTGTGGGCACAATCCAATGCTGGGTCCTGTGATTCTTGGTGGATCACTGAATCTGAATATGGTTTGATGAATCCTAACTCTTTACTATTTAACGATAGTTAATAATTTCTAACTTGAAAAGAATGAGGTGCATTAAGGAGGGAAATGACACATTTGTATGTGTGAGAGTGAATTTTCAGAGAGAACTTAGTAGAGAAGAGTCATCAAGGGTTTGGAGAGTACCATCTTAGAGGCTGAGGTCCAGGTGAGTTGAACAGGGGAACAGAAAAGGTCAACTAGTAAAGTGTTCACTTTCCATTTCCTGGCCACCAAGATGTGAGATGCTCCTCTCTTCCATGAAGACCTGACACCTCTGAGACTGTGAATTAAAATAAAGACTCCTCTTGAATGATTTTCCTTGGGTGTTTGTAACAACAATAAGATTTGAATAACATGCTACCTTTCCTACTTGACTCTGATTCATATTCATGTAATGATTCTTCCTTGGAGTGTGTCTTAAATACACTCTAGGCGTCCTAACTTTTGATTAACTCATGATTTCAGAAGAATCCGTGATGCTTCTGAGTCAGTTAAAGTATTAACTTTTACCAAGAGCTCTAGCATCTTTATTCATAGAAAGCCTTGGTCTACATCCTCTATTCCTTGTCTCTCTTACCTCTGTCTCCAAATGATTTTTTAAAATAAATATCCATGTGGACAAATTGACTCAGTGTTAATTATTTTAATTTGCATAAAATAGTTTTCTGGTGCTTAAAATAGAATAACAATTTGTCTCATCTGTTCTACTTTGGATCCTATAATCCTATTATTTAGAAGTAAAATGTTCAATAGCTAGACATCTATTCGTTTCCCTCAAGATATTGAAAAGGTATATACCCTTATTCTTCTTGATTCTGATTACAAAGGATCAATGAAGAATGGTAGCAGGAAGTTCTCAGAGAAAGTAGGATGCATCTTTCCTTTCTTCCACTTAGATGGAGATATGCACATATCCCATTACAGAGGGAATATATTAGTAATAAAATTTCTGAAAAGATTAAGTAGCTACATGTTAAGTCACTGTCAAAAATAATAGAATCTCACGTGGGTGTTTTTATTCAGCTCTCTTGACACTTTTAATGATAAATTGAACTATTTCTCCAACCAAGCAGAATTCTTTTTTTTTCACCTCACAGTAATACCAACATAATGTAACTCTAAACCAGATTAGTCACTGTTTTCATTATTAATTACTTTCATTCATAAATTGTATACATATATTCTTTTTTTCCCATTCTGTGGCTAAATACCTGATAAAAAGTAATTTAACAGGGACGGATTTATTTTGGTCCATAGTTTCAGACTTTTCATTATTTCATGGTGAGAAAGGGAAGTTATAGTGTTAGAAGCATGCAGATGAGACTCTTCATCACTTTATATATTTGAAGGAAAGGAAATTGAGCCTGACAAGAAACCTCAAGGCTAGTCCCCAGTGACCCTCTTCCTCCAATTTTGCTCCATATCCTAAATAATCCACAATCTCCCCAGACAAGTCCATCAGCTAGAGGTAAAGTGCTCAAGCCCATGAACCTGTGGGTGACATTTCATATCCAAACCATAAAGTGGGTTTTCTTTTCTATTTTGAAAATTGAGCCAGAAGGCTCTGGCATTGAGTCTTTGGGTGGAATAGTTATTCCATTTTAAAATGACAAAGCCAGGTCCAAGAAAGAAATCCCTTCTTGTGTTCACAACTGCACCTGTAATTTTGTGGAATGAGGCATCATACTACTAAATTACAATATTATTTATAGGACTGCAATGTACCTCAGCATCAGAGTCCCTTACTAGCCTCACAAATACACTTTTCGTCTTCACAAAATTATGAATCAGATATGAGAGTGAATTGTGTCTGTTACAATCATTAATTAAATAACATTTACTAACAAGAGTAAAGTAAAGACAGAGCAAAGCTATCAACAACTGAAACTGCTGCTGAGATTTAGCTGCTTATAAGATGAAGTAAGAACATTGAGTTTGGGGGGCATTTGTGTAGAACAATGTCAACATTCTGAAACGGAGCCCTGTAAGAGAACATTGATGCCATGATTTCTTTCCTTTTTTCAAAAGGAATATAAAAAATAATATTTTGTTTATACATTCAAGCCATACTACTACAGCTTCCCCAAACTCCTATTTATTTTATTCATTTGTTATCTTGAGACAGTTCACGTAGTTCAGACTAGTTCAGACTAGTTTCAAACCTGCTTGAAGTCTTCATGTTCCTCTCAGCCTCCCAAGAACCAAAATAAACGAACACACCTCTATTTAGTTTAGTGCCATTTGTTTTGCATCTAACAAACCAATTTGGAAACAAAATACTCTTAGCTCACAAAGTGTATACCTTTAAATAAAATATAAATGTATCATGGGAACTAGGGACAAAATTGAATATTCTCAAAGGTTTAACACAACATAGAATTCTGTCTTTCTCTACCCCTGAAGCAGGGCCTCCAATTGTGCTAGAGATCTGGCATTGGTTTTATTCAGGATCTTCAGTTTTGTCTACACACAAGATGTTTATCTCTTCTGAGATTGTCTTCCCTGTGCAATTCTCTACATGCCCTCATTCGCAAGAGAATCTGCATAAAACTCCCTTGGCCCCTCTCATCACTGTCCTCAACCCTGTTCCATACAAGACAATTAGAGATTGAAAAGCAGCAGAAGCCCTAATGGTCTCTGGAAGCCTACATAAGAATATCTCAGAACAAAGCAGAGACTTCAGATGGTTTGTGTCATTAACAAAGTCGTGATATTTGTGATGAATGTGAGACCAGAAAACTCTTTTTAATATTTTCCGGATTCATTGTCTCCAATTCTTCTCATCCCTAGTAGAACTTTAACTTAATTATAAAACAAAATCTATAGCTGCAGCTCCAGCCTGAGGGTAGAGTCTGCACTACTAATCAATGTTAATTCCCTGAGCCCAATTTAATTACAAACCAACATTTGGTACAGCTGCTAAGCACTTAACAGGTGACCAGAGGATGATACGGGAGCAGGATTTACAAGTCTCTAGTGCTGCTCATACACTTTCAACATGGCTATGGACCAGTCACGTACAAATGTAGCAAACTCTTAGATTTATTCTAAAGATTTGCTTGACTTTGTATACCTCTGTAACCGAGCCTAAATTACACCTTTGACAAATTAGTATTGGCTACAGTGTACAAGGTCAATGTACTGATGGAAGAGATATCCTAGTCAAGGAAAACTGTGACAATTGGACAATATATGCACACGTCTTAGTTGATTTAATTCATTTTTTCAGTAGACAAAGGGAAACCAACTCAAGCATATTATGAGATACCTACTTCTATTTTAGTCGTAACAAACAATATTTTGTAATTCAATTGGACTTATCTAACATATTTCTGCCTTTTAAAAATATTCCATAGAAAGGAAATGATATGATTATTTGTATTACTAAAACTTTCAATTTAAAAAATTAAAGTTAACTACTGTTGTTATTTAAATAGGTGGCCCCTCCACTATATAAACTATTTTCAGTTTGCATGATATTCATTAAGATATTTGCATCAAACAAGATAGGTCTGGTTATTTTGTGATAGGCTAACATGGAGGCAGAAATTTGATGGTAATTCACTGTTGGAGTTTTTTGCTCTATTAAAATACTCATGCTGCAATACTTGGGACTTGAATACCTTCCTAGGATTTTAGAAGGGCAAGAGAAGCTATTTGAACAGAGAAATGAAATTAAGAAGAGGTATTAAAAGGAGAGTTAAATATCATTGGTTGATTTTCAGCAACTGAGACTATAAAGTGGACTCAATTCAAATTAAGGTTTGAAGTGTGAGTTCTCAGTCATGCTCAAAGAGAGACAAAGATTGTTTCTTTCTTTTGGTTTGCTTTCCCGTGTGCTAGGCTTAGAATGATAATCTTCATCTCCATTTCTTTCTGCTTTAGAGCAGAACAGGGGAAGGCTAAAGATAGGATGCATCATACCTTGTTGTACTTCATAAAACCAAGCAGAGCACATGAATTCATCCTGAGAGATCTGGAGCAATAATCTTCTCCATGGTTCAATTTCAAGCACCAGCTGAGATTCTACACAGTATTGCCCTGTATGCTGATTGAGGACACTGGAGAGGTTGATCGATTATGTTTAAAAGGTGAAAAGCTAATTTCAATAATAGCAAGTCTGTTTCCCACCTCAGAGAGAATTCTTCTTACCATTGAGCAGTGGTTGAGGCACAGGAGGAAACAATTTTCTTGCTGGAAGAAAATAGATGGGAGGAATTATGACGACTGCCAGATGCTGCAGTGCCCCTCCAGGGCCCAGGGATGAGTCTGCATATGCTGCAGACAGCAGAAACTGTCAGACCATGGGACTCTGGGGTTCAGTGCTCACACTTCACTGAGATGCAAAATCATGGGATTTGGGAGTAAGCAGGACTCTTAGAGATGATCTGTCCAGAGGGCTTAAACTGCGACTTTAAGTGGCCTATGATTCAAAATGTGGCCCAAGAATTGCTGAGTGTAGGGAGTTCTTTCCCACAAAGGAACACCATTGTCAGGAAGAGTGTAAATGTCTTGTGTCAGATATCACATCAGGAAATAATAGTTTCCTACATAAAAACTAATTGTAAAGTCCAAGGTCATACGCTGGTTGAGGAAAAGAAGTTTGTGGACAGCAACCCTCTACTGGCTAAACTGAACACCTGGACGGGAGGAGAAACTGATTTAGACACATTGTGCTGTGTTAGGCCTTGTGACATGTGGGCTCAGGAACTAAATTATATCATTAAGACAGATCTAGTGGGAATAAAAGAGTTCTGAAATCACGCCAATGATCCTTTTATTTATTTACATTTAATAATTAAGCAAATGGAATAATATTACTTAGAAAAATTTGCCTTTCCTTGTTATTTTAAAGTTTGTTCTTTAAAACATTCTTCCACTGATGTTAATTTATCTTATTCAACTTCATCTGCTCTACTTTCAAAGTTTAGTACTGTGTCTATTGATACTGGAATGGGTAGAGACGATGCGGTAATCATAAAGAATAATGGAATTATTATTTGCATGAAAATACATACAACTGAATATAATTGCGTTATGTGAATTATGTCAGTCTTATAAAGACAAATATCACAAGTTTTGGATCATTTGTAGATTCTAAACTTTTATAGAGATCAATAAAATCTTTTTTTTGTTTTTTTTGTTTTTTTAGAGACAGGGTTTCTCTGTGGCTTTGGAGCCTGTCCTGGAACTAGCTCTTGTAGATCAAGCTGGTCTTGAACTCACAGAGATCCACCTGCCTCTGCCTCCCAAGTGCTGGGATTAAAGGCGTCCGCCACCACCGCCCGGCGATATCAAAAAAACTTATATGTCTATATAACACGAGACCAGGAAACAGTATGAGTGAAGGAGCCTAACAGGAGGAGGAAAGAGGAAAGAGGAGGAGAATGATTACTAATAGGGGGTAAATGCACAGAAAATGTACTTATGAAACTTAGAGCCATGTATTACAAATATATAACAATCAAAATATTATTAATAAAAATGCAAAATAAAATGAATACTCTGGGTAGTTAATGAAATATCTATACTCAGCAATAATGAGAGAGAGAGGGATTAATCTGATTTTAACATAATGTAAAATCACATCCACGCTGAGTAGCTTTTCAATAAACTATGACAAAGCATGTGTCTTACCATCACTGTTGATGCATACGACCTCCTGAACTTGAGTGCCAGACCCACAGTCTTTTCCATTATCTGGTTCACAGTCTCCAAGTCTCACTGCTTTCCAGTCATAGCAGGATGGCTCTTCACAGGGAATGGCTTCCAGTAAGTGAGGGCAGTTTCCAGTTGTCCCAGAACCTCCAGTGGGCACATTCGTAATGCGCCGTTTCCTAAGTTTGAATCCTGAGTCATTAGGGAAGGACATAAATTTATTGTTAATGCCAGAGTTATGGTTTTCAGAAAGATGATTGAAATCTCAACATGAATGCTAGATGAGGGTAGAAGGAAGAGTCATTAGGGAATTGAATACCAGTGTATATAGTACCAAATCAAAACATAATGTGGGACAACCAGTCATTTATTGATAGAAGAAAGGAAGGAAAGGAGACATGGAGAGCAGGCGAAAGGGAGGAACAGAGGACAAAGAGAAACAAGGAAGGAGCAAGAAGAACCAAAATTGTTTATAGTTCAATTATTCCCTTCTGCTCCTTTATACCACTGAAGTCTCTCCCACTCCTTAAACTCCCTTCTCCTGGCTAAGGTCTCTTACTAATTTTCCAATCTTTATGGTATTCTGAGCCAAATGCACATATTTAAAGGTTTCAAGCTAACACCATAAATGAGAGGAAACATACCACGTATGTCTTTCTGGGCCTGGTCTACCTCACTTAGAATGAAGTATTAAATATTGGGAGGGGATGGAAGAGTAGGGTAGAGGAGAAATAGATTAACTAACAGAAGACCTTTTGAAAAGTCATATGGAAACAGTGGAAAATTCTTCTAAAATGAATTTACATATATGTATAAAAGAGTTTAAATATAGTTATTCAATAATAGAAGGATATTATAGCTAGTCATCACATGCCATAACAAAGTGCCCAGTCATAGGAATGGACTTCCTTTTTTGAGATTGATGACTACTGGGCGCATAGATTCTCAAACATTACAGGTTATTGCCAGTGCTCTTGGCTGTCATTCAGAACTTGATGGTAAGATACTATGTGAGTTGTCGACCAGAAGAATCTAAGCTTGTATCAGTCTGGAAACTTTAGACATACTCAAATATTCATAGGATGTGCTGTGTACAGACCCCAAAGAGAAATAATAGCCATCTATCTTACCCAACTTTGAACTCTGAAAGATACAATCATAACTGGCCTGACAAGACATGTCCACTGTCTTGTTTCAATAGTGGCATAAATATTATGGAAGTAACAAACCACTTTCTGATTGAATTTAAGGCCCACTTCACATAAACAAAGCCCATATTTGACAAATTATCAGGGTCAAGAAACTAGTATATAGGATATAGGCCCTAGGGGAGAACCTGAAACTATTGTTCTGCTAAATGGGCATTGTATTAAAACAACCCCTTATGATTTATCATTACACCCAGAGAAAAACAAATCTCTAAACTCTCATCAGAGAAGCCTCTGCAGTGGATAGTGATTATCACAGAGATTCAAACTGACTAAAGGACAAAGAATAAGACTATAGTATGCTCAGTCCTAAATAAGGCATCTGAGCCATATCCCCTTCTCCCCAGCTCATGAATCAGTGTGATAGAGGAACCAGAGGTGGTGAATGATGATTACAAAGAAACAATGTTTTCGAAATACAACATACGAACTTATGGCGGTTTTGACAAAATACATAGGACCTACAAAATATCAAGTCAGCTAAGAAACACAAAACATCATGTAAAATATAGATCCTAATTTGCCTCACTTTGGATGTTTCAAGCAGGACATGCTACCATTTCCTACCTTTTCTCCCTTGTTGATCATTGCAGTTTTCGTAAGTACAAGGTCCCCAGGCAGACCAAGGTGAAACCTCACATTCAACTGGACAAGGAATGTGACACAACTGCATGGTGCTAGGAATAGGGCCACTGCATAATTTCAAGTCCACTGGTTTTGCAGCTGTTTGGAGAAAAATACAGACATCTCTTAATACTTAGCAAAGATAGATGTTATGGTCGACACTATAATTTTTATGTGTGTGCAGAGGAGAGAATTTGAAGATGTGTCACCAAGATACTATCCCAAGATTTCTCTGCTATTTGCTGAGAATAAATGGAGGACTAAGGGGAAAGAAAGAGAAGCACGTCATCAAATAAAACTGGACTGCAAATCTGAAAAAATTTACTTGACTTATAACTGATGAGCCTTGGAGTTAGACTGGGACCTATCTCTTCTGAATGTATTGGCTTTTTGGGAACTTATTCTATATGGATGCACATCTTCTTAGACCAAGATGGAGGGGGGAGTGCCTTGGGCTTCCCATAGGGCAGGATATCCTGCCCCATCTTAAGGAAGCAGGGGGAGGGCGGTGGGGTAGGTGGGGAGCGGGAGGGCCGGGAACAAGGGGAGTAAATGTAAATTTTTCTTGTAATAAAAAAAGAAAAAAACATAATTTTTGTGTAATTTAAGGTTTCAAATTTTATAGATAAATAAAAGGAATATTTTTTGGAAAAAACCAACAAATGCAACTCTTCTAATTATCAAAGTAATTCTTCAGACGAATCCTAAACTTTTCCATCCAAATTCTAAAAGGAGTGGTGCTTTAGAGGACTGGGCATAGTAGGAAAGGGCAAATAATTTTACTAAACACGAACAAAATTCATTGACTGGCTTCTGGTAGAACAAAATCCTTTCCACTTTGACCTACTCTTTTGAGAGGTGTCACATGGATGTAGAGGAAAGAAGAACCAATGGCCTTACCATTGACTTTCAGGTTGAAGTTGATCCAATGATTCCCCAGGAATTTTGTTCACCCTATTATCTGAATATCTGCACATCTAAGAGCTGCTAA
This sequence comes from Dicrostonyx torquatus, assembly GCA_028555095.1. NCBI lineage: Eukaryota > Metazoa > Chordata > Mammalia > Rodentia > Cricetidae > Dicrostonyx > Dicrostonyx torquatus. The sequence goes on from JAQHUG010000096.1 coordinate 5,968,463, forward strand.
CGAGTCTAACTTACAGTTATTTATGCTTACTCACAAGTTGGTCAAAGAATAAGTAAATGTTGCTGGCCATTTCATCATTTTTCTACTCTACATTTGATAACTGCCGTTAACTTTCTTTGTACCTACATTTATTAGACAGCTAATGTAAAGATCTATTTATAGATTATGATAGATACAATTGGTTATACTGACTGGCAAGATGAATGAGCCAGGAAGATATATAAAGTTCCATGAACAGGATAGGAAAATTATATCTGTGTTTATTATCTATCACCTATTGCTTACCATTAATAGCTATAATTACTATCACTTCAAAAATGTTTTTGCTACATCTTCCTTTAGAAAAGAGAGTTTAACTCTGATAATTTGGATAGCTCAGACTTGTTGAATAAAGGACTTAAATAAATGGTGCTGGATAGTACTTATTATTTTGAGGGAATACTGTCAGTTTCCAACTGTGTAAGATTGCATCTAGATACTCATAGAGAACTAAAATAATTTAAGCTACTTATCTAACTTTCAAATAAAATACTTAAAATGTTCATGTGTTGCTAAAACCATAAGACAGATTCAAGTACTTGAGTGTTCCTGTACACACAAACTCCTCTCATGGCCACACTTATACTTAGAAATGTATTCCAGGCTTTACTTTTGCTTTTTATTCCAACAGGCCTTTTCCTCTCATGCCTTAGACATACCACAGTGGAAATAATTGACAGGGCACCAAGGCTTTTGTTAGTCTGAAGCACAGCAATGATTCTCATTCAAGTCTATGATGTTGCAAGTGCATCTTATACAAGACAAAGCTGAGGATGATGGATTTTATTGCTTTCTAACAGGGCAAGTACTCTACATATCATTGACAGAAATATGGAAATAAATGTTTCATTTCTCTGAATATAAAAATTCTAAGACAGTGATGCACATTTTCCAATAGGCAACCTAATTGAAGATTCTAATAGAAAGAAAAATATGTAATATGAAGTTGAATTCACTGGAAATTAAAACAAATGAAAACTTTAATTTGTAAAATCTTTGACACTGAAAAACTTGCTTTGCTGAGATCTGAATAGCTTCTAAAGTTTTGAAATTATAATGTAATTGCATCATTTCCCCCTTCCCTTCTATTTAATTTGTTCTACAAGACTCTCCTTTCTCTTTTTCACATTTATGGCCTGTTTTCCATTATATAATATACATATATTCCCAAATATATAAATGCAGTCTGATCCATTTATGTACTGTTACATATGTATGCTTTCAGGGCTGATCATTTTATGTTAGCTAACCAATTGGTGTCATCTTCCTTGGGGAAGGCTATTATTTCAGATTTTAGCATTTCTTAATGGACTGTGGTTCTTTGTCTAGAATTGAGGCCTCTTGAGTTTTCTTCATCCATTGAACGCCTCTTGGAGTCATTCTTGCTTAGCTCATGCTTAGGAAATCAGGTTTTATGTGTATAGCTTCCGACATTCCTAGGAGACACATTCTTACGGACTCCCTGTTTCTCTGGCTCTAACAATCTTCCCACCCCACTATACTAGGTCAAAACACTGTGTGTCCACCTTTATTTATTTTTGTCAGAAGCTTAATTTTAGTTTTGATGCATTCCAAATAGATTAAAAACTTGTCCACAAAACTCCTGGGCATTTGGAAGAGAAGGTGATGAATAAGGGCTAAAGAGAGTACTGTTACTGCTAAATACTCTTGAGTATTGCTAAACTGCTAAGTCAACTAAGTCAATGCTGTGATAATAGATCTTCTAATCGACTTCTATTTAATAGATATAATTTTACACATAAAAATCTTTTCATTAATCAGAGATAGAAAGAAAAAACATGCTTGTATATATTTATAGTCCTTTTGTTGTCTGTTTTCTTATAAACATTTTATGTATTAATTAATGTGAATCTCCAACACAACTTGAGTTTCTAAAAATTATGTTAATTTTATAATTGTTCTTGTCCCATGATTCATATAGATATATATTAGATGATTTGATATTGTGTACTGGCTTCATATTGTCAAGCACTGAGATATAAATTTTAGATGGACCATTTTTTACTCTTTTGACTTAGGTTTACCTGTAGCATGATAAGATAAAATTTATCTAATACAGTTTTAAGTTTTATTACTGACATCTTAAGATATTTTGTTTTATTATAAGATTTAAACATAATTAAATGTACACTTTATGTTTCATGAGGTTACAGTGTCTGAATTTCTCAGGGACATCAAAACAAACAAGCAAAATCCAACACATAGCAAAACATTTGTAGGTCCAAAATATTTTTGGGCTTTGTGTGTTCAGAGCAATTTAAATGAAATCATGTTATTAGATGAGACAAACATAAGACTTCTATTTCCATTAAATGGTCAACATATAATTTTTAAATTTAATATTTTATTTTTAGATAATTCTGTCCTATACATGTTAAACCCACTTTACTATGATAAGATATGACAAAACTAATATACAATTTGAATTGTCCAAATACTGACATTGAATATTGAGGTAAAGTTTGAAGAGTATGCCTAGGTAACACACGTAACTCGAACTCTATATCCTGTGATCAGGCCTCATCTTAGAACTTCTTGCTGCATGCTCTCATTTTAAGCTCACGGTCCACACACATCCTACAAACCCTAACTGTGCCAATCCAACCTCTCTACCCCAGGTTCCCCATATCTTGTGCCAGGATGTAGTTAGGTGACTCCATCTAAGTCAACTCCCTTACATCTACTTACCTACCCCAATCCCCAAGATACATTCAGGTTCTCATATCTAGTCCCCAGGCCTAGTCTGGACAGCTTTGCTTATATTCAATCTCCAGGCTTTAGCTAGGACCATACCAGAACCTTAGATAGTTGTTGGTTACTACTGACATGCTGGTGCTACCTGTTGTACCTTTACTCAAGGCTTACTAAACAGAAGAGAAATAATATCTGGTGCTAGAAACCTAACCAGCTTTCTAGAGCTACAGAGGTCATGAACCTTAGAAAACAATCTACTACTAGCAATTTTCTAGACTAGTATAATTCGTTACTACACCTTAAATTACATCTGTATACCCAAAGATAAGTGTAGCTATTGTTTCTCATCAAAGAAGCCTTTCTTAAAGAAAATGAATATCATCATAGATTATGGGGAGTTCAGTCCTGGTCGATATATCTATATCATAATTGCTGCATCTGTGACTAAGAGGACATAATTAGAAGAGACAACAGAAAGATTTAAAGAATCAAAATACCAGAATGTCTTCTCTTAAACAGTCTTTTCTAGAAACAGTTATATTAATAAGGCCAGAACAATCGTATTATCAATGGACAGGCTAACAAGGAAGGAGAAAATTTTGTGGGCTGCCACCCCTAGGCAAAGAACTACAGGAAAGATCAAGAAAGAAGGAAAGACCAAGTCTTTTTCTTATAGGAATAAATGAAGAATAATCCTAGACCAATGGCATTGATTAGTTCTCTTGGGAGCAGTGAGCTCCCAGATTCTGAATTTCTTGTAAACAACTTGTTTTCCCCTTTTCTGAGTGCCTACAGCTGCTCTGAGCATGAAACCCTCAGGAGTTCTTGATGACAGGGGAATGGTTTCTGGTGCATTTGGCTGGGCGTGGCTATCCCTTTATAAGCTGCCCCTGGACACAATAAAGGAGGCATTCTTGGAGCATTCTGGCATCAAGGATGACCCGTGTCTCTGTTTTTGAGTCTTTGTGTGTTTCAATCTCCAGCCCCTTGCCCGGTTCATGAACTGTATGGCAAGGCAGAGAGCACAGATGGGCATGGTGTACCACACAGTTCATCAAAAAAATTTTTAGAAGACTTACATAAACTAAAAAACCATACATCTATACAGATGTAAGAAGCACGCACACACAACACCAATTGGACCATAGCAGAGAAAGGAACTTTCCACAGCATATCAGAGTTAAAAGTCAAAGTATACAGAATAAGAGTATTGAAGGCTGAAACAGAAACAACAATTACAAGACTATATAGGGAAATTACATTAAATTAACAGTTGATTTCTCAATGCAAACTTTAAAAGCCAGAAGAACCTATAGCAATGCATTCTAAGTTCTAAAAGAGCACAACTGCTAATCCAGCAAACTTATCTGCCATAACTGAAGGAGAAAGAAACAATTTCAATGAAACAAACAGACGTAAACCATTTATATCCAGTACCCTAACCACTAAACAACCTAAAGAGAATACAGGAAGCAATACTCTGAGCTGAAGAGAGGGATAAGCATAGCAAACAGATTGCAGGAAGAAAATAAAGCAATAAAGCTATAATTACTGAAGCACAAGAACACCACCACCACCAATGAAAACATAACTATAATCAAGAGCCATTTTTTCAGTAAATAATACCTCTAAAATTAATTGCCTCAATTCTTTAATTAAAAGCTACAGACTAAACTGAGTGGATCAAAAAACAAATTCCATTTATCTATTAGCCTTGATTTTCATTCAAGCCATCCATTGTTATGTAAGAGGGCTTGCTTTTGGTCCTGGCCACCCAGCTAGCTTAGTCCCTGAAATAACAACACAGAAACTGTATTAATTAAATTACTGTCTGGCCCATTAGTTCTCACCTCTTTTTGGCTAACTCTTACATATTTGTTTAAGCCATCTCTATTAATGTGTATTGTCACTTGACTGTGGCTTACTGGCATGAGTGTAACTAGCATCCATCTCAGGCAGGAGAGACATGGCGTCTGCCATACTTCCCTTCTTCCCAGAATTCTGTTCTGTCTATTACACCCACCTAAGGGCTACCCTATCAAAAGGCCAAGGCAATCTCTTTATTCAACCAATGAAAGCAATACACAAACAGAAGGACTTCCTACACCAATCCATGGCGGACCAAAGATCGTTACTTTTTGGAGAGTGATCATGCTGCTAGGATAACTTCTTGGATAGTACTGAGATCATAAATTAGGTGTTTAAAAATGCTTTTCATTTACTTTTCATTAAAATACTTAATATTAGGCAATTCATGTGAGAGTCACTCTCTTAGGAATTAGGGTATGCTTGAATTTGCCTTTTTTTTTAAAACTGAAAATGAAAGTGATCATAGATCCATCTCAGAACTTACATGAGGTTCTTCTAAAATATTCCAGTGCAAGATTTTGTGCCCTGATTTAAAAAAGAATATTCTTTTCCTATCCTTTTCAGCTATAGATTTTAGCTTCAATATCACAATTATGAAAGAGGATGTGGATGAGGAAGGGATAGCAAATTAACACTGATTTTTAATTTAAGATTTACTTATTATTTATTTTAAGATTGCTTTATTTTATTTTATTGTTTAGGATTTTTGAGACCATATCACAAGCTAGCCTAGAAATCACTATGTAGTCCAGAGTGGATTTGAACCCTTGGGAGTTGTCTTGCTTTAATCTTTGATGTTCTTCAGTGATGAGATATCAGCAGTGCTTTAAAAGGTAGATAAAGACTTCCAAGAGGGTGGACTCTTAGTCAGAAGAGCAAGACCACTTATGTGGGATTCCCCTCTGTATGCTGTAAATACCATTGGTTAATAAAGAAACTGCCTTGGGCCTGCACAGGGAATAGAGGTAGGTGTGGAAAACTAAACTGAATGCTGGGTTAAATGAGGCAGAGTCAGAGAGAAACCATGGAGCTGCCAACGGGCACAGATACACTGAAACTTTGCTGGTAGGCCACTGCCTTGTGGTGATGCACAGATTAATGAAGTTGGGTTAATTTAAAATTAAGAGTTAGCTAATAAGAAGCTAGAGCTAATGGGCCAAACAATGATTTAAATAATATAGCTTTTGTGTGCTTATTTTGTGGGCTGAGCAGCTGGAAACCAACAAGCAGCCTCCCTACAACAGACCACAACATAGTTGCTCTTCTTATTAGAATGCTGCCTGTCAGGAGGATCAGAGAGCATCCCAGTATAGGACTTGTTAGTGCTCCTGGCTTCAGCCTTCACCGCTGAGCTGGAAAGTTAGATGAGACTGATTCTTTCCAAATAGACGCTGTTCTGTCTAACAGGAGTTGGCTCTTACCATGGTCCATTCAATTCCTTCAATACTGTGGCATTATCCTCTGAAAGAATAAAAACTTCTCTATGGGCCCAGCCTTTGGTTGACCTCTTTTCTTTTACTTCTAGGACTTGTGTGGTGTTTCTTTCCTGTTCCCATCAGTCATGTTCAGGAACATAGAAGCAAGTCCAGATTCAGTGCTACAGAAAGTAACTGTGGTCACGGCGAGACTCATGAAATAGAATTATACAATCTGTTTAAGTACTTACAGAAACAAAAGGAGACATTTTCTCTCACTGACCCTGTTTCATAAAAGATAAGGACACTCATAAACATGGGATTTTCAAAATACACATCCCTAGAGCAACCTCACACATTCTGTTGGCAGCTTGACTGGAGCCTCCCAATCCTACTACACAGATGCACCATCTGCTGCTTCCCTGCAAATACAAGTTTTCCAGCTTTTCCATCTTTTAAACAGGACACACTGTAGAACACCACATATAAAAACTCCTGCTGAAGTCCTCCAACACTTCCTATTGACTCAAATTTCCACTTATAATGGGCCTAACGAAGAGAAAGGTGTGAATAGATACTGTAAATTAAAATAATCAGCTCTCAACAGGCATATTACCCAAAATATGACAGAACATTAGCATTTAGAAATTTGAAGAAATACACTCTTCTTAAAAGTTAGTGTTTAAAAAAATCGAATATCAGATCAAATAAAATTTGCAACCAGCTCCACACACTGGCTAATCTCCCTCAGTAGCTACTGCAGCTAAGCAAATGATGGTGTCTTTCATTCTGCCAGGGCCACTAGAACAAATTTCCGCAGATGAAGTAACTTAAGAAACAATGTGACAACTTACTATATCCAAACTGAGGCTCTGTTGGTTGGTAGAGTATCAGGTGTGAGGACAGAGATACAGGTTTATTCATTAGGAGTCTTTTCAATACAACAACTTGGGACAAGGGGCTTAGACCCAAGTTTGCTAGTGGCACAGGACAAAGTCAGAAAATAGGGGCAGGGGGGATTTCCTGAGCAATTGCAATAAAGAAAGGGGGCAAGAATGGCTCCAAAGATTTATTTTAAACATGTCATTCATAGACTGACTGCAACTGGCTTGTGTCTGTCTGCTCCTGACTCCCATAGTGAATCGATGTCTCCTATCTCCTTTCAGTGTGTCTGTGGACTCTGCTCTATACCACACTCAATACGGCAATCCCCCTCTCTTCCTATCTGGCTTTGCTTTATCTTCATTTAATCCACCCCTCCAGCAGCTGCCATCTGAACTCGCTGGTTGGATTCTAATATTGACTTCACATTTAAACAACAGAAATTTCCTTCTGTGCTGTAGCATGAGGGGTGTATTTCCTAGTCCACTCGCGATTGGATTTGTCAAGTCTGTGAAAAGTCTCCTTCAAAGAACTGCAGTAAAGCATGACAATCATTTCAGCCCTAATAAAAATAAACAGCAATTGCTGCCAAGATACTATCATCATGTGGTACCATAACTTCCTGAGACGTGAGAAAATCCCGAGGCACAGTCATGATTCTCATGATCCCCGCTGAGGTTTGCAGCACTAGGTTTTCAGTTTCCAGCACATGAGGTAAGGGAAGAAGAAGTGGACTTCTAGGAATCATCTTCCGAAAACATTGGTTCACTCTTTTTGAATCGAAACTCAGGAATAATCTAGGGCTGGGGACTTTGAAAGTGCCCTTCAGATGATCCCCATGCAGTAATACTCAGGCTATTCTTCCAAAGCACTTTGAGAATTGCAGCTAAATTGGACCACAGGACACCGTAAAGTTCTGTTTGACTGCATCTTCCCCATCAGAAAAAAAACGAAATGCACTCCAGAGCTCCAGAGCGGCTGTATGCACACCAGTGAAGGATTGCTTGCCATTGTCGCTGGCTACAAGAAGCCAGAGAAATTTCCTAAGGGGTATATTACTTCTTTCTACTGGTGAAAGATTCATAGAGACTTTTCTGATTCCTAACCCCACTTTTATTTACCACAGCATATAAAGTGAGTTCTGTGAATAAACAGCGTATTCAGCTTAATAGAACTGCTTAGAGGATTGATGCTGGAAACCCTAAATGGTCTATTGTAGAAGATCTCAATGCCTGCCACATCTTTGTGGAGGATGACACTCCCTCCACACACACACTTCATCTTCGTGGGCTAGTGACCCCCATTTCAGGGAGAAGGATAAATAAACATAGTCTACTGGGAAAAGGGAGAAAGGGAAAAGGAAGTTTCCTAAGGTCCCCCAACATCCAGCGCTAGTTGTGTTGGTTTTTAGGTGTCTCCAGTCCTAACTTGCCATGTAAAGGCTAATAATCCTTTAGGGCCCATGAACCACAATGCTCCAGGAAGAAATTGCATTGTTCTCTGTGTAACTGAACAGAGCTTCCTTTAATGAAGTGATGCTGCACATTGAAATCAGCTGGAGATTAAACATACTGTGTAGGGTAATGGTTCAGAATAAGGCCCAAACACCAGGATTCTTTTTTTTTTCATTGATTTTATTGAGCTCTACATTTTTCTCTGCTCCCTCCCTGTCTCCCCCCACCCTTTCAACCCTCTCCCATGGTCCCCATGCTTCCAATTTACACAGGATATCTTGTCGTTTTACTTCCCATGTAGATTAGATCCATTAGGGTCCTCATTGTTGTCTAGTTTCTCAGGGATTGCAGTTTGTAAGCTGGTTTTCTTTGCTTTATGTTTAAAAACCACCTATGTGTGAATACATATGATATTTCTTTCTGGGTCTGGGTTACCTCACTCAAAATGATGTTTTCTGGCTCCACCCATTTGCCTGCAAATTTCAAGATGTCGTTACTTTTTTTCTGCTGTGTAGTACTCCATTGTGTAAATGGACCATATTTTCCTTATCCATTCTTCAGTCGAGGGACATTTAGGTTGTTTCCAGGTTCTGGCTATGAGAAACAAAGCTGCTATGAACATAGTTGAGCACATGTCCTTGCAGCACAATTGAGCATTCTATGGATATATACCCAAAAGTGGTATTGCTGGGTCTTGAGGAAGGTTGTTTCCTAATTTCCTGTGAAATCGCTATACTGATATGCAAAGGAACTGTACCAGCTTGCACTCCCATCAGCAATGCAGAAGTGTTCCCTTTACCCCACAACCTCTCCAGCATAAGTTGTCATCAGGAATACCAGGATCCTTAAGGGTTATTCATGTGACTTAATGGAAACGTAGCTTCCCACCCACTGCTCTGTTTGGACTCTTCTGTTATACCTATTGCACATATGCAAACCTCAGTTTGTTCTAGGCCTGTTCTAGCACTTTGCTTTTCTTTCTCAAATCATTACTACTTTTTAAAATGTCCTTGTAGATTGTATGTTCTTATCCAGTTTCTGTTGAATGTAGCTACTATAACTAATCAATAGTCCCTCCTACAATTTATTGTAAAGATTTTTGCCGTTATAAATATCTCTGTGTCTTTCATATTAATGTTCAGTGGATGGAAAGTCTAACTGCAGTCATTCAAAATCATGCCTGTTAATTTATATATAGTTTTCATTTACATTATTGTTGAAATGCCAAAACTTTCTCTCTCTCTCTCTCTCTCTCTCTCTCTCTCTCTCTCTCTCACACACACACACACACACACACACACACACACACACACACTACCTGACTTTAGTATGGGGAATTGAGCCCAGAACCTTGCATATGTCAGGAAGGTACTATATTCTGTGCAAGGCCTGAGGAGTGCCTTTCGCTTTTGTTAAATTTTTAAATTTTGAGACTGGGTTTCACTCAAGTGTACTGGCTTGTGTCGGTCTTAGTCTATAGCCCAGGAAGGCTTTCAACCTGCAATTCTTCCACATTTTCAGCCCTGCTTTATTGTAATGATATTTAATAAATGATATTTATTTCTTCAATATTTTTTCTCTAAAACTTTATTTGCAGTTTAACAACTTTACTTCTAGTCCTTATCACTATTATTGTTATTATTTTTGTCATTATGTCTTAAGGGCAATGTTTCCGTGTATTTAAAAATGATTTTCCTCTGACAATAAAATGAACATAGCCCCATCAACTTCCACTAGAAGGGTGCTCACCCTCAGCTTTCAGACTCCATTTATTTCCAAAGTACCTCTAGGAAATTTCAAATATCACCCAAAGAAATGGAATGGATATGCTACCTAGTGTCTCAGGTCACTCAAAGCTTATATGACAGCCCCATGTTTAAATATCCACTACACTTGGCGTTTTAAGAACTGCTGGTTGAGAAGGAAATTATGCCAGCATAACCCATCAGATCTATAGTCAGAATATACTGTGGTGATTTGGGCCTCCAGTTTTGCCTTGCTGGAGTGTCACGTAGTATAAAATGTGAACAGAATATCTGACAAAATGTTGAGCAGAACATCTACAGCCAGAGGTCTGGTATCAAAAGTATTAAGCTAATTTTTATTTTGAGGTCATTTCTGAGTCTATTCTTGGAATCCTCATAGGACGCTATTGGTCATGGTTTTCCTCAGCTTGTGTCTCTGGGAGGGAATTATTCTACAATGGTCTCAGCTGCACTGCAGATGGGAAGTCACATTAATTCGTCAGGAGTTAGGTTTGACCACCTGGCATCAAACAAATCTGAGGAGCTACTAATATGAAGAGCGAAGTGGGTTTCTCTTCAAGACTACATGATTTAGCTCTGCTGGGTGAAGCTGTCTGCAACAGAGGGGTTGGGGGAGGTTATTGAGCCGTGAGAAATTAGCGTCTTCTGAGGGAGGATAGAGAAACTGAGCCCTGCATTCTCACTCAGTCTCGTGGACTCAGCTCACAGTAGGCATACCTTTTCTGCAATAAAGCTATTTCTGTATAGCACCTAGCAGTCTTGCTGAAGGATAACCTACTCTTTAAATCACTGGCTTTACCTAATACTTTAGATCATATTAAATGACGACTTAGTGTATGTCTGATATGATTCCCACTGCAGTACGTGGATTCTTTTATTTAAAATCTCACCAATCTGTTCACAGGGAAATGTAATAAATCATCCAAGAGCACGCGACTTACACATTCTATTTTCACTTTGTGTACTCCTAAGTGCTTCACGAGAAATGCTTTTAGCTGTCATTTCTTTCAAGAAGTCAGCTTGCCATAATTTATAATAAAGAATATTTTCACTGATAGAGAATTCTGAATTTCTTTTCAGCAGATGTTCCATTGTTTCAAGCTTTCTATTTTCTCTGACAAGATTTCCACCCTCATTTGTTACCTCCATTCACATGTGTGAATTGCACTTGATTTTTCCTTTTTTGTTACTAGTCTGCCACAATTAATGCCAGTACACCCCCATCGTTGTGTTTTTGTATGCTTCCTTTTTGAGACCTGCTGAGTTTCACATATATGTAAACTGAACTGTTTTTCAACAAACTTGATAAAATTTGAATGCTATCTATTCCAACATGTTTTCTGTCAGGCCCGTCTTCCTCTGTAATATCACTACCACACATATTACGTGCACTTCTTAATACCAGCCACTTACTGTCCCTTCGCCTATCCTGCTTACTATTCTTGCTTTCTTTTCTTTAGATCTGATCGTTTCTATTTCTCTGTCGTCAAGAACAATAATCCTTTTGTCTATTGAAACACAGCAATTTGTATTTTCTTTCACACCACTTAGATTTAGACTTGTTTTTCAATCTCCAATTGCTAAGCCCACTCTAGCAGTTTATTTATTGCAGAGTTGGAGCATCATTTATTTCTAGATTCCTAAATGGCTGTTTAGCTCCTCATACCCCTGTGCATTCATTCTCCTAGACAGTTAAGGCTTCATGCTGGTGTTTCTTACAAACCTTGTCTACTGACTCTAGTATCTGAGGCATTGCAGTGTGACTTTCAGTATTTTTTTCTTGACAGAGGGTGTCTTATAGTTCTAGTCATAGAGAACAGCATTTTACTCTATTTTATGCACAATACATAATAAACTAGGAGATATACCTATCATTTATAATGCATTGTTTGTTTGACACCTAAAGATCCTGATGATGTAATGTTTGATTTCATTTATAGTAGACCTACTTTCAAATTTGAGCCCAATTGAGACAGTATGGCCCTTGCTTTTAATCCAATCTACTCAACAAGTATCGCTTACCTTTCTTGGATATTGTTATCACTGGACTACGGTGATATTTTGTTTATGCTCTTACAAATAAAGCTTTAGTGAAGATCAGAGGGTGGAGCTAGCCACTGAGGTCTGGAGGTCTGTACAGACAGACAGGAAGTGGTATGGATGGCCAGAGGGAGGAATATAAGGCAGGTGGAGACAGGAGTTCAGCCCCTTTTTTTGACTGAGGTGTTGGCAAGGCAAGAGTTGGCTGCGGCTTGCTCCTTTGTCTCTCTGATCTTTCAGCATTTACTCTGATATGTGATATGGATTTTTATTATTAAGACCAATTAGAATTCATGTTACATCAAACTGTATCTTCTCAGTTTTGCAGCCAAAAGTCACCATTGTGCCTCAAAGTTTTCTTCCTGTGCACATACAGCCACACTCAGGCCAAGGACTTGTGGAGTGCAATGTATAGACAACTAGACTCTGCTTCTTGGCCTACAAAGCAGATCACCACCTTCTGTGTCCTATCCTCAGACCCCATTCACTCGAGCAGCATGTAGATGGTTGACTTCTTTGCATGGCTCATCCTGACACAGCACTTACCTTTCCTGCTCTGTGGTAGAAAGACTCTCTGGAGAAACACAGGTGAAATTGTCACGCTTTGCTCACAATGTTCACAATCATGGCTGCCTTTTTTTTTGGTTTTTCGAGACAGGGTTTCTCTATGGCTTTGGAGCCTGCACTGGAACTAGCTCTTGTAGACCAGGCTGGTCTCGAACTCACAAAGATCCGCCTGCCTCTGCCTCCCGAGTGCTGGGATTAAAGGCGTGTGCCACCACAGTCCTGCTTGCTTTATTTTTTAATGTATGAAATAGCTATTTTACATATTATGTCAAATGTCAGAGTTTTATTCATTGGGATGCTACCAGTTATATTATTTTCTCAGGAAACAGAAGTCAAAAGCATTTTGCTGATGACTTTGAATATTTACTTGCTAGCTTTTGTGTTATATTAATAATATTATAATACATGCTGTAGGTCTTCTGTCCCTAGCTACTACTGACAGAATTTGGATTAGCTGCTGACTCCTGAACCAATGCTTTTGGATCACAGATTCTATCTCTAAACTTATAACAGTAAGGGTAAACATAATCATTATAATAATTGTGGGGTTCCCTTTGCCTATGAGATAATAGGAAGTAGTTTCATAGGAAAAGTGCAAGTTTCTGGTTTGGGAATCAGAAAGAAAGTTTGCCTGCTGGCCTTTATGAAGAGGGCACTGTAAGCATATTGAATGACAGCTGCATACACATCCGACTAGGTAAACTTTTTATCTGTCCCTGCAACGATGCACCTGCAGCAGAGAGTTAGTATTTTATGCAAGCTCATAAGTTTGTGAAGTCTTACAACTTTCCTTGGAGAATACCTTTCCTCTAGTTTCATACTTGGGCTTAGTGGAGACCTAGGCATTAATGCCGTACTATGTTAAGTCCTCGTCTTTGCCCTCATTGCATTCTACTTTCATATTAATGTAGTAACAAGCTGTAGAAATTGCTTTAAAATAAGTCTTTCTTGTAAATCCATTATAATATTTATTATATTGATTTCCAAAATAATCAGAAATATATTTTATTATTTCATACAATATTTTTATAGAACAAAAACAAAAATAGCATAGAAGACTGCATCTTATCTTGCTATTTATTTTTATGTGTGTGTGTGTGGTGAGTTTTTATGCAGCATGTGGTACAGTGCCTTTGCAGGCCAGAAGAGGGCATCAAATTTCATGGACGTGTAGTGACAGGTTGCTGTGAGTCACCTGATATAGGTACTGGGAACTAAACCCAGATCCCCTGGAAGAGCAATAAGCTGGTGCAATCACAGATCCAATCTTTAACCTGAAAACTGCTTCTTATAACAGAAATAAATAAAAATCAGGCAAAATTTAAGGTACTGGTTTTTCATTTTCAAGCTTTGTATTTCTGTATTTCTGCTTGTTTCTGAGATCATAATTTAATTTCTTTTTTCCGTTTCTTTTTATTTCCTCACCCAAAATTCTTCCATATGGAGTTCATGTCCTCTTTTTTCATTAACTGTTTCAGCATGTATATATGTATTTGTATATAGACAAATAACTTTAAACATAACCTGTTGAATCTATATAATGTTACTTGTATTATGTTTTCAGGGCTGAATGTTTGTAAGTAAACAAAAAATTGGCGTGCTCTTCCCTGATAAGACCACCTCTCATGCTCTCAGCCATTCTCAAGAAACCACAACCAATCAAAAGACAGAGCTGTGGAGCCCAGTCTCAATGAATGCATGTACAAAACATTCTTTTGTAAGTAAGACTAAGGGAATATTGCGTAATAGTGGGCAGAAAGACTGGGAGAGCCAGAGATCATGAAGCTTACCATGAGATATTTTTCTCATAGTAATATCAGAAGTTATATCCATAAAGTCTCATCAACATGACTGTATAAACATGAGCAGAACAAGGGTGGCACCAATGAAACAAACTGGGTGGGCAAATGTCCTCAACCCTACACAAAGAACTAAAGGCAAATGAGTTAAGGAATTTTTAGGCATCAACTCAGTTAAAGAGTTCACAAGTCCAATATATAATTTGACTTTTGCAATAGTTATTTGAACTATTGTCAGAACTTATGAATCTGCCATTTTAATTAAGAATGATCAGTTATAGTAATTTCATGTGATTAGAGGAAAAAAATTACCTTAATGTATTTTGTTACATTACCTGGTATAAACTTTCCATACTAGACTTGCAGAATCAAGCCCCGATTTATTAGTTATGAATTGTGGATCTTGTTTCTCCATGAGCAATATGCTACTTATAGAACAATAATAGTCTTCTATAAAAATATGTAGATTCTCCATAGTAGATAATCTTTATGGGAAAAAAAACTCATGGTGATGGCTTAGGAGTGAGTTGAATTCATCACACAGAATTTATGCACAGATAGTGTGCTTTGCAATGCTCACTGTGCTCTGCTGTGTCATGTGGAAACGTGTACAACACAGGGAGATGGAATGATTTTTAAGGATTAATGATGAGTAGTGTGGGGCAAAGGGTAAATGTGAAGAGACAGGACATCTAACCAGTAGTGAGTATAATAAAGAAAAATTTAAATGCGTGTCACTGATTCTGTAAATTTCTTGAATTAGGTCACAAGTTCTAGTTCTAAGCTTAAAATAGTGGTTGGGAAAAAGTAATAAACATCTACTTTAGCCTGCACATTTACAATGGAGCAGATTCACAGGGTAGGGAATCATTTTTGAACAGTGGCTGTACTTAGTTATGAAAAAGCTGGCCTCAATTCCGGGCTTTGCCTTTTCTCATTTCAGAGTGCTGGGGAAAATTATTTTCTAATTAACCACCTAGTCATATAATTATGGAAAACACTGTGTACCACAACAAATTAGTGACTTTGATTGCTTTCCTATTTTAGTTTTTTAGAAGTCCAGTAAGAAGTGAGATCATCTTTCTCATTGAAAATGAGCCTTTATTTTCAAATTACATTTGATATATGTCAAGGAGTTAGGACTTAATGGATCCAAGTCATTGTAAGTAACAGATATAGCAGAAACATGTAAACAATGAGTTTCTTTCCCAAATATTTCCCATTTCTTTTCAGTCTTGCCTTAACAAGAGTTAAGGTTTTCAGGCATAATGTTCTCTAGACATATAGATTTTATATCTCCAGGGATCCTGTGTGGTGGAAGGTGCAGGTCAAAGGTGAAAAAATATTCTTTTCAGAGTAACCAAATAACACAGTTACAGACACTTCTTTTATAACTTAAACAGTGCTGTGTTCTTTAAATTTCTCAGTGACTCACAAAGGAAGGAAAACTGCAATTATTCTGTCTCCAACAACTACAAAAATAAATAAATTAGCCATAATTTTTTTGATCTAGAATAATAATGTGAAAACTTTGGAAAAAGAATATACTTTCTCAATAAAGGAGTCATTTCATATATAATGTAAGCATATTTCAACATATTTACAACATATTATAAATAGGCTCTCTGCATAATACATCTGCTGCCAGGTTTCTCAAAGGCTAACATACAATTACTGTTTTATTGCATGCAAAAGATTTGGAGCAAAACTTTTTTTTTAAAAATTCCTTCCCTTTTCTCAATTTAATCAGTAAAGCAAACATAAACAAAAGTAATATCTATTTGCCATAAAATAAAAACAAGTCCTGATGGTAGACCTCGTATGTATTGTACCACTATGTCTTGTCAAAGGAAACATTCAAAAGAAGAAAGGGGTGGTTGGTTAGTCAAATAGATTGATTTAAGATGATACACTGTAAGTTAGATGTACAGAAAGTTTAAATCCACTAACTGAAGAGAGCTCTTTAGCTTTCTTCAATCTATTTTCAAATGAGAGACTAGCAACTGCACTGAGGCTTTTGTGGAAAAGGAGGTATTATAATAAAGAACTATAATGAAGAGAAAGCACCATGTCCTCTCTTGGAAGCTTAACATCTTAAGGAGTTGAAATTACTATTTATGAAGTAATTGTAAAAGACTATAAGCATATATAGTGAAATAATAATTTTTGCAGAACCATAAGAAGGTTATGGGCTTTGAGTAAAGGAAAATGTTTGAAGATCATAATTTCATAAAATGGGAAGAGATAGTTGAATAGTCAGGACAGTGGCTGAAGGTGTTTCAATAGTTGAAAAAGTAGTAGGTGTCATCTGTCTCTGTTGTTGTGACCTTAGCTTCAAGAAAGCCTATGTCCTTTCTTGTGAATATAGACAGAATGGACTTTTACACTAAGGCGTAGACAGCTTTGTTGAGTACAGAAAATATCAAATGATAATGAAGTACATCAAACACATATCATTATAAAAGTATGTTAATACCAAAATAAATGCATTGCCTTCAATATTTAATTCTTAATTAATAAAACTAGCGTCATACTTGTATAGAATGTACTATGTAAATACATATGTTTTCAAAATGACTTTATGTAATAGTAGCGTTATATGGGGTTCCAGGCTAATAATATAATAATAAGGATTCTTACATTTTGTATATGGATTTTGTGTGTGTGTGTGTGTGTGTGTGTGTGTGTGTGTGCAATAGATGGTGAAACATTTCCAAGACAAATCTGTTGTCATGCCTTTCTCTCCCCATTGCTATTCTCCCCGGTTTATTTCCCTTTTTATTGCCCATTGCTTTTAGAAGGAATAAATATTAATGAGTTCTACAATGTAGTTTGTACTCCTCTGTTAACACTGAAGAGAGTACCTACTCCCTATTGTGTAATCATTAGCAGGGCAGTGAACAGCTAGTGCCGGCCACAAGCCATTTCTTTTACGTCCTTACATAGCAGGAGTGTGCCTCTGAAAAAAACGCTATTCATTCTTCAGTGCACATCCCTGAGTGCTAGTTTCAGAATTCCTTCTGGAACTATCAGTCATCTCCAACAGACTCCACAAAATAAGTGCTTAAGGGTTATGAAAAGAATACAAAGCACAGCCACTTCCTTGAGTCACAGTAGGACACATTTTATACTCTATCCTTCTCTTATCAATGGGAGGTTCTGTACTAACAGTTATGAATTTATTTCCATCTCAAGTAATAGGACTGGTGTGCAATGACATTATGTTGTTGCCTCCAAATTTTCTGAAAGATATAGGGAAGTTTTACAGATATACAGCTGAGTAACTTCAAACACGACTCAGTGAGTGGTGAGTGTAGATGAGACAATTTCACCTCTGAAGACAAGTAGTGACTTCTTTTCATTCCCCCTTTGTCGCATGTATTATTGTATGAACTATGGATTCAAAGCTTTTCTGGATATATAGGCTTAACCTCCTGCTTCTCAAAATGGTGATGCTCTTTGTCCATATATAAAAGCCAATATATGTTGGGATTAAAGAAAGATTAATTGAGAAGCATATAAGAAATTTCAGGTTTGAGGTTCTTCACATGCCAGGCTTCTCCAACTCTGTTAGTACATCTTGAGTGATTTGTATTTGGAGTATTTCATTCATTGTCTTAATTAAAAAAATCATTTAAAAATGTGTCAGCTTTGGAACTCAGCTTTCCACAATCTCAATCACTCCCAATGCTCAGCAATTCAGTTTCAAGAGGCGATTCATTGAAATGGTTACCCTCAACCAAGACACAAAATATGTGGTCTTTTCTGACCTATAGTATCATAGCTTCGCTGGGTAACATCAGCAGTTTGCATTTTCATAAAGTGTTCAGTGGTTCTTGAACTAAAATTGAGGGTATAAGCTTTGGAGACCAATAATTTACCTGATAAATATGTCCTTGTAATGGTCAACATTGATTATCAACTTGACAAGATCCAGAATCACCTTGGGGAGGACTCTCTGGGTATGTTTGTTTGTGGTTTGTATGTTGATTAGTTAGATTAGGTTGAGATGTGAAGATCCACCTTAAGTCTGGGTTGTACTATTTCATGGACTAGGGTTCTGGACTGAATAAAGATAGAAGACAAATTAACCCTAACATTCACTGCTCTATGCTTCCTGACTGGATAGAATCTCTTCTATGGACTCATGTAGGCCTTCCTAATCACGTTGACTTCCCACAAACTGCAAGGTAGAATAAACCCTTTCTGTCTTAAACTGTTTTTGTAGCATTGTTTTATCACAACAATAAAAATATTCACTAATATGGACCATCTTTCTGAAAGATAGACTGCAGTGCAGCACACTCAGAACTGACATGATTAGCTCTAAATTGGCATGTCCATAGAAATTTCCCGTTCAGACTCATGAAGGCTAAGTTCTGAACTTCAAGTAGAAGAATGCAGTAAATCCAATACTATCTGAATTTAAGATTTCTGATGACAAGGATCAAGGTTATTTATGAAAATTTCTATCTTCAACATCTCAACGTTTAGTATAACTGAACAGTTGTTCAAGTGTCATCCACTGAGCAGATGAAACGCCAAGTAGACTGCATGTATGTGCAAGAGAGTAATACTTGGGAGAACAGACACAAAATGAGTTCACTGCCAAGGACTTGTTCCAGTCTCTTCCATGGATAAGCATATACACTTCCACAAACAAATATTTAGGATAGGACTTTAGTTAATATGATCATTACCCTAAATGTTATTACTGCCGTGGGACAATGACCTTACCCTGTAAAGATGTATTTCTTGTACTTGTTTAATAAAATGCTGATTGGCTAGTAGCCAGGCAGGGAGTAAAGTCTGGGCAACCAGGCAGTAAGTAGGGGTGGGGCAAGGAGAACAGGAGAATTCTGGGAAGAGAAAAGATTCAGGCTGCAGTCCTTACTCAGATACAGAGGAAGCCAGATACGGAGAAAGCAAGATATGACTGCCTCATTGAAAAAAAGTACCAAGCCATGTTTGGGGCTCCAACGTGGCTGGTTAATCCACTTAAAAACCTGAGAGGGCTTAAAAAGGAGA
>JAQHUG010000096.1:5989832-6005075 GCA_028555095.1 Dicrostonyx torquatus
CAGAAAGAGGACTGCTGAACTTGCCTAAAGGTGAGATGATCCTTCAGGGTTCCTGCTTCATGAAAGAGTATGCGAGACATTCTGCAGGATATAAAAAGTAAGTGACTGAACTGTCTTTAAATTTTCCTGCTTCATGGAAATGTCTGCTGAATACTATGGGCCTGTAGGCTGAAGATGGATGCCCAACGGTACAGAGGAACTTTGGGTGACTGTACAGGCAGCGAGATGTCTCTGTCACTTGTCGAGTTTTGGAAGTTGCTTATTTCTTGTTTACTTAGGTAATATTATATCCTTCTGGAGTCTTTGATGGAATTGAAGAATGGATAGTTATAGTACCATTAAAAGCAGGAGGGGGACAAGGATGTCCATTACCCAACTCCTTTTCAGTAAAGCACTCAAAGCCCTAGAAAAGTAAGATGATGGTAGGAAATTAAGGAACTCAAATAAGAGAAAAGTAATTCAAATTATACCTATTTAAAGACTCGGTATTATACATACTATACAAATATCTATCCCGAAAAATTCCACCAGAACTCTTCTAGAAATGATCAACACTTTTAACAGTAGCAGGATACAAAGCCAACTTTTATACCAATAACAAAAAGAGGTCACAGAAACACATATTTACAATAGCTAAATAAAAATGCAAACACAAAACTAGGAATTAAGTGTAACCAAGGAGGTAAAAAACCTATACAATAAAAACTTTAAATCTCTGAAAGAGGAGACGAGAAAGACATTTGAAGGTGGAAAGACCCCCCCATTCCCCCATGATCATTGACTTACTATTGTGAAAATTACTATTGTGAAAATGACCATTCTACAAAACACAATTTACAGATGCAATATAATGTTAACACCTATAATATTCTTCCAAGAAATAGATATTTACTGTTTTTGTTGGTGCAATACATTGTGAAAGTCTGTCTCTTCACTTTAGATATCCCCTTTAGTAATTTTTACCTTTGCCTTTTGTTTTTTTCAGGTGATTGGTTCCATTGGCTTGGTCAAATTTGCTACATTATTTCCCCAGCTTTTATGCACTTAGGACTCCCAGAGTAACCATAAATTTGAAAGTAAAACTTGCTTCATAGAGGCCTATCACTGTGTCTCTTTGGAGAGACTCATTTTCCCAACTCAAGCTGAGCTGCTATGCTGTCAGCTTCCTGAAAGGGAAGCTGGGATTCCCAAAGCACTCAGAGCTATAATCATAGTAGAAGACACAGCAATTTACTATTTCTGTGTCTTGCCCCTTATCTCTTCACTGCTCCTAAGTCACAATAATGCATAACTCTCAACCTGCATCATTTCCCATCCCGGAGTAACCACAGAAAGCATCAGCATAACTTTGCTGGTTCGTTCTGGGAATTTCTTAGTCAAGGAATTCACTTCTGTCGTTAAAAGCATTTGAAATACATTGCATTTTGGTTACCTAAGTAGTTTCGAAAAGATGATTTTGAGATAATGTAGTCTGTCATCCTGACGAAAATGGAATGGGAAAGCTACTTTCAAGTTTGTATATTCAGGAAAAATGAAATGAAATGACAAGAAGAATACAAGAAAAAGTAGAACCAAAAGCTAGCCTTTCTTGAGTTTTGTTTCATGTTCCCTTGAAGTAGTCTTAAGGATGAAAGTACAAAATACAGTGAAGCTAGCTTTTGACTTTAAGTCAAAAAGATTTAATAAATTTTTTAAAATGTTTAAATACTTTTAAAATAAAAAAGAATTTTAAGTAACCAAACCAGTCAAAGTGCATCAATGTTGCTTTATCTTTGGATCTAACGTGTCTATTCAAATTCAGAAGCGCTATTAACTTCTCCCTATAGGTGACTGGCAGAGTGAACATGGTCTTTTTCTGTGTTAGCTACTTTTAAAGAGGGGAATCGTTCACACATTTAAGCATCCATTTTTCAGAAGAATTTCAAACAGATTGTATCATGTTACACAGTGGGGGCTGTAAGCACACTGAGCACATGACCTAAGCCATGTTTGCATGTTTAGCTGACTTATGAACTACAAAAATAGAGTTTTTTTTTGATTGCATTTTTGTTTGAATACTTCTTCAAATCTCATGGGTAGGCCCTTCCTCCCATAAAAGTCTCAGAAGTCACCTCTGGGTAGAACACTAACCACCTTAATCTAATTCCCAGCAAGTGAGTTCTCATTAGCATTTATCCCACTGACTGAAACCTCTTAACATCCTGGAGATCTTGAGGAAACTGCAGAGGGTGCCAGTCCTTCTCTTCTGTTCTCTCCAGAGAGCTCACTGGCAAGAATCATCTTATTCCTTCAGGGTTCTCTTATGTGTTAATTATCCTTTATCTATACTGCATTTCATCTATAGTGAAGGATATATTTCAAAAATGTAACCACCATGCCTTTTATTTTTGTTTCAATTTGCCATATTAGATTTAGCCAAGTATGGGATAGAATATTTAGACAAGTGAAAACATGGAATGTGTTTAATTTCTCTCAGAAAACATGTTTATTACCACACTTTACATACCTGTATGCATGGCTATTATATATAAGGTATAATAGTTGCTGTTGAAAGTCTTAGAAGACAGCAATTACTGTTTTTTTTTGTAATCTATGCCTATAATGATATTATATTAACTCTCAAAAAATATGAGACCATTAACATGTCATGGGATAGCTTGATCCACGCATAGAATCCTACGAGTGAAAGCACACTCTTCTCTGACACAGTTAAGCGTCTCATCAGTGAAGCTGTGAAGTCTTTCCCAGGTTCATAATGTTCTGATGCATATTGCTGATGGAAAAGTGGCATAAAATAACAGCCACCTGTTATTTCAAAAGTGATGTAAGGAAAGGTGTACCCTCTTCTTTCCTTTTACAAGATAAAGCATTGGCTAAACTGTGCTTATTATTAAAACTACAGATAGCTACAAGCAAAATGAATATACATTATACTTAAGAGGAATGTGATTATTGTATTCTCATTTCTTGATAGACCATAAGGAAATACGAGTTTATAAACCTTTCTCCACAGTCCAGTTCAGTTGTATTTTCCTTCCAATTATTTCTTATAAGCACCAATCCTTTTTGCTGTTGTAACTCATCACAAAGGTTCACAGTCTGGGCTGTCTTTCTTGGTAACTAGAGTCTCTCTACTCTTATACAGAACAGAACACCTGTTCAAGTTTTCTATGATGCAAATTACCTCGAGTATGATCTACTGTTTCACCCTGTTTTAGTGTCAATAAAACAAACCTCGTTTAACCTGCACCCAATGAAAGGATTCTTAGGTTATTGTACTTAAAATCTACTTTAGTTTCCCTTTGAACTCTGGAAACAATCAATATGTTCCTAACAACTGCTGATAAGCATCCAAGAGGAATAATTTTTAGCTGCTGTCTAAGATATACATGGGTCACTTCCCTACAGGCACTATCCTGTCATACTGTGATAAGGGTTGATTTTATCCTAGTATGAACTGGACACCATTTACAGATGCCTGAAATCCTGAGCATGTATATCAACAAAAATGTTAGATTTCCCCTACTAATTCTCCTCGATGTGTAGCTGGCCAGGTCTTTCCTTTAAAGAGATACAGTCACTCTCTTGTTGGATATTGTCAGAGAAAGATTGTCAGGATTTTAAGGGTTACCTTCTGCTAGCAGCAGCAAATGAATTAAATGGAGATATCCTCCAAAATCATTAGGATATAGATTTTCATATTGCCTATAGATGTTGCTACAAGCTTACACAATATTGTGATAACTTGACTGCATTATTAGAGCATTATGGTGTATTATACTAAAAATATGTGTACACTAATTAATCACTTATGTTTCAATTTTCTGCAAACGAAAGCTGGCAGTAGTATTTTGTGACCTGTGTGGGTTGAATTAGTTAGTACATATAACAATGAATAAAGTGATAAAGGTGGCCCTGTCCTAATGATGAACATTCATAATGAGACCTAGCTGTCAAAATAATAAAGTTTATATGAGCTTCATATCACCTGCTTTCTCTGCTTATATGTGAAGAGGTTTATTTTGAGTCACATTATTTTGAACTGATGTTAAAAATACCTTGTTACTGTGAAAATGACATCTATAGAACAGTGTGACTCTGTAAAAGAAACTGGAATTTTTTCTTTGAGATAAGTATAATATAGATGACAGAAGGGGTGATTTTTTCATAGTAACATAGATTTCTTGAGGCTATTGTCTTCTAATTGGGCTTGGTTGTAGAAGCTGGTTTGAGAGGTCTCTTTAAAAATAAGATTTGGCCTTTTAGTATTTATTGAATGAAAACAGTCTGTGAACAATCTTCACAGGGTCTAATTGTCCTCCATTCACTCGTGTTTGTAATCCGCATTTGTCATCCCTGGGATTCTGGTACACTGGATGGGTTTCTATTGGGAAATGTTAACAACTCCTAAGGGAAATTCACATGTATATTTTGAGGAAGGAAAGGAAAGAAAGGAGTATAAGCTGTTTTTGCCCAACACACATATATACATACACACACACATGCACACACACACACATGCACATGATGCACACATCAACACAAAACAAAAAGCACAACTTCTACCCTCTAAGAGGCTTATTAATAGTCCTAGTTTATAAAGGGATACACATTCCTAAGTTACTCATGCCATACATACCAATCATAAATATTCATTTTAGGTGAAGTCATTATTTTTGTATCTACTGACCTTTCATTGGCATTTGCTTTATTCTAACAGATACATCTTAATAATAATATTCTTTTTGTGTTCCTGTCTCTCTGTTTTACTTTTGGTTCTTTGCATTTGGTTTAGAAGAGGTATGAGGGACTCTGAAAAAAATGATTTAAAACATAACCAGTTATAGTACAGAATTCTCAAGATCTTTTGAAAGTAATAACCTACAAGACATAATTGACATTCAGAAAGTAAAATCTGATCTACCTCGAGCAATGAAATTATACTACTCTGAAAAGCTTACTGTAATAAATCTACCTAAAAGTCTTAAGAATGCAGCCATTAAAGTGGCCAAGAAAATATTAATGTACTAACATTTGTGTTTTATGCTAGTTCCTTATCACCTCAAGCTACATTAGTAGTAAAATCTATCCTAAGGCTATACTCCTAAATGAGCTGACATGCTGGGTAAAATTAGTGGATGCAGAACAATTAAATTTTGGAAGTTGCAAATGCAAAACTTCAGTGCTTATCTTTGGTCACTGACATCGCATCATTTGCTCGGGCAGTGGACCCAGTCTTGGTTTTAAAAGCCTTCATTTGTCTTCCTGCCCTTGCCTCCCCTCTCCACCCTTTTTGGATTATTATTGTTCAAAATTTTCCCCTGAATATTCTCCTTCTTTCTCTTCTTTTATTTTCTTTTATCAACTAGTTTTTTTTTTTAATTTCCCAACCTACAAGCTTCCTAGGAAGTTCTTTTCTATTCTCATTTGTCAAACGCAAAATGTGTGTGCTTTGTTCCGACTTTGCTGTAGTGTTGTGCCTTAACACACAGTATTCCCCATGCCTCGTACAGACATCTACAGTTTGTGCCCTTACCCTCTTTTCTCTAAGTAGCCTGTCAGTCATCATTCTGCCCCAGTGCTATTCCCACTAGATTTTCTGAATCAGGGTTGAACAGGACCCCATACTGTATTATAACTATTATTTTGTGGGCCATCATGACGAGTTTAATGATGGCTCAGTGGTTAAGAGCATTGCCTGCTCTTCCAAAGGTTCTGAGTTCAATTCCCGGCAACCACATGGTGGCTCACAACCATCTGTAATGAGGTCTGGTGCCCTCTTCTGGCCTGCAGACATACAACAGAGACAGAATATTGTACACATAATAAATAAATATTTTTTTTAAAAAAAGAATTTTATGATAAGAAAAATATGCCAATATGTTACCCTATTATATATGTCTTTGGATCTTTGGTGATATCCAGTTTGCTGATACCCAAGAAATACAAGTTGAAATAATTAGTCTTTGGGGTTTTGCTGGTATGCAGATAAATAACTGCTTGCAGAACTGTTTAAAAGTCATTAGTATAAACTTGGTCTAATAACATGGTGATCTTCTTGTAGCCAGGGTCATTTTGAATTCACTTGCTCTTTTGCACACTTATCTATCTAGTCCCCAGGTCAAAATTAGAATATAATAAAAATGAGGGGTGAGACCTATACTTATCTCTGAGTTTAGGTACAAATACTTGGAATCTAGTTAGAATTAAGTTGGTTTAAGTAAATGGCACTTGGAGGTTCTCCTCCAATATCCATGACTTCATTACACTCAAGTATTTGGCAGGTGTCTAATGCCAGACATGGCAACTCCTGCATCCAAGGCACAGGGATCACAGAGCGGAGGAGGTGGGAAGACTGTAAGAGTCAGGGGAACAGCAAGCTTACAGTGACATTTTGTCTCCTAGAAAAATCAGAGAAACCAAACCTGTGAAGTCTCATCAACACGGCTGCGTAAACAAAACCTGGAACATGGACTGTACCACTAGCCATGTTTATATAGATGGAGGATGTCTCATGAGATTCCACTTTAGATAAAGAACTATAGGAAACTAAAGAATGTCAAAATCAGAAAAAATAGTCTTCCCAAAGTAAGAGTCCCCAAACTGGCTAGCCAGTACCAAGGAGCCAGCTGTGAAATATACACCTAAGTAACATACAGACTGAGCAGATTTTATTTATATATTTAGGAAATAGATAATAACCTACTCAGTCTGTATAATATATATATATATATAAATTATAAATAATAAATTGCATATAATATATGTTTAACAAAATAGCAATAATAGAAAACCAAATATTCACAAGAAATGTCAATATCATGGTAAATTTATTTTTTATCACAGTTTAACAAAATGATATTTTTTTAAAAAATTAATTGTCAGATTACTATACTTTTTTTTCATTTTATATATTTGCACTATATGCATATAAAATACAAGATAAAATTTTGTTTTTATAAACTAATTACTCTTTCTAAATTTCAATGCCAGAGACTTTTACTATTTTTTTTTAAAAAGAGATCTATAAAAGAAATCAATCCTGACCACAGACAGAGTTGTATTACATTTCTTACCAGCCATCAAGTAGGTCACTCTTTACCTGGCTAGGACGCTAGTCACAGTGTACACAGTAGGGGGCTCGTCCTGTCTCCCAAGGACCTTTACATTCCTCAAGGACAACCACCTGCTCACTCTTTAAGAGCAAGTCATTTGAGGGGGGAATCACGTACCTTCTTTGTCCTTTTGTGTGTCTAAGTGGGAGAGCGGGTTGTCATTGGTTTGTGTGCAGTAGACTTCCCTGGTCTGGATGCCACCTCCACAGAGCGCTGTCTGATTGGCACGCCTCTTGTCCTGCTGACTGAGCAACAGGTCCACGTGACACTCTGTCCACTCGGCAGTTCTCCAGCCGTACCTAGATGAAGAGAAGTCAAGAGTGGCGGCAACGTTAAGGCAGGAAACCGCTTCTCAACTCTTTTCAGATTTTCTTGTGAAACTTAAACTCAAAAGCATGTCTTCTGAATGCAGTACAGACTCTCAGTCTGACGCAGAATCAGTTCAGTAGCTTCCTTGTCCTCGGTTGGGCCCCGTTAGAGGAACTGAATGCAGAGTATGCCTGTTTTAATTGCAACTACTAGAAGTTACTTATCAATATTTTATGAAATAAGAACGTAATGCTGAAAACATGAAATTTCATGTGCAATTAAAGTGAACTAAGCTTGCCCTTTCTCGGTGCTTATAAACGAAGGCCAGCTGAGTCTGAGAACGCCAAACATTCTAAGTGATGACAAGGCCAAACACTTGCTTTTGCTTTAATAAAATGCATGAAAATTGCTTATTCATATTGGAGCAAAATTGTAATTGCATGCTAGGTTTAAAAATATAACAGAGCAATTCGTAGCTTTCTCATTACTGTCAAGAGTCACACGGTTTTCGTGCACATGCTCCCTAAGAGCCCAGCATTCCTGATGAATGCCAGCGAATGACGAGAAGCGCTGACTACGCTGCTAGGAAAGTGCATAAAAGATGATCCCTGATTCTTAGAGCTCCAATCAAGATTATGATTCGAAACCAATGTTGGCGTTGTCAGCCTGACTCTCCTTAGAAGGAGATAGGGAAGCATTTCCTCATGGCACCAACAATGGGGAGTGATGGCATTTCTCCACCTCTAGGAAAGTGGATACCTTAAAAGCCCAGAGGAAATGGCTCCAGTAGCACTCTGTCAGTCTAACCATAGTGCTTCCCCATGGATCAGATCAATCGCTAACACAGATGTAAGTGGATGTGCTCATCTCAATCAGACAAAAATGTTAAAGGTGCCCTTGGATGTCTGTTCTGGGTGCTTGACCCTGTCGAGGGTGAGTAATTTGTCAGTGAAATTGAGAGTCCTTCCCATTTTCATTTTTATAAGTAGGAGTTTGGGGGTGCACAGTTGTGGTATTGTGCCATGAAGGAACAGCAATCAACCTTGTTAATAAAAGAAGAGCATTTCTAGATACACGGATTATTGTTAGGGTAGAGGAAAATAAAACAGAAGAACTAATTTTCTATGGGAGTTAGAAAAGCATGAAAAAATACCTAAAATGGCATTCCAATTTAGGTCATACTAAGGAGTCCTGTGATAGAAACAGATTTTCAATAAAATAAATAGTTGATATATTCCAAGAAAAGTGCTACCCTAGAAAATAGAGAAGATAAAGAGAACTAGCAATATCTGCTTGTTTTATTAATGGTACCTGAAAATTTGAGAAGATAAAAAAATGAACCCCCATGATTAGACAAATGCAGAAAAGCTGTTGGGAGAGACAATATCCAGAAGTCTGGCCAGTATCCCTGGGTTCCTGTAATGGAGAAGGGACCTGGAGAGCATAAGAAAGGAAATGGATTTCTCAGTCCCTTCTTCTATGGGAAGATTCTGGATGACTGCAAGCCACTATAGACTGCCTCATTTAAACCATTGCCATTTTAATAGCACTAATTTGCCTTCTCGCTGGTTTATGAGTTTCAAACTATATCCATGTCCATTGAAAGTGTGGACAGTCCAGAGATGCTCCCAGTGGAGTGTGAGCACTAAGATTCTCTAAGTTTCCTTATAAATATTCCATATTCAGATAAACTAGAAATATTGTTAATATAACTCAGTGTAATGTCTTGGAATTAGTATTTTTAAGAAAAAAATACTGTTACATTGGCAAATATTCAGAATTAGTTTTATTTCACCTGAGGTCAATGAACCTCTTTTAGGCAATCAATGTGTGTTAGGCCCTATAATATATGCTGGTGATGAAATAAAAAAGGAACAAAAATCCCACATCTCAGCACCTGAAACCCCCCTTAACTTGGTTGTATTACTCTTTTTAATTAAAATTGTTATATGCATTACTGATTACCACCTAGCCCTCTACTCATGGTGCTGACTCATTGCAACAATGACATGTATAGCCTTTTCACTGTAGTGTCCTCAGTGTGAGCCATGTACTAAGCTAATTCACCATCCAGTATTATTGAGTAAACTGAAAGATTTCTGTTAAAAGTCTAGCCTTTATGGAGATTTGGAAATGAAGTTGTTAGTTATATTTTCATTCTGTAGAAGAAGCATATCTTTAATGGATAAAGTTTGAAATGTGCTCTTCTAGTGTTCTGCTTAAAACATTTAAGAAAATTCAGCATTTCTCCACTGTTGAATCTGAAATAGTGTTTTAAGTTAGAATACTGTATAGCAAGTTTCAAATATTTGTGACATCGGAGAGCTGAAAGGTCATGGCATTTGAGGACACCCCAGTCTTTCTTTACTCACGTAGCACAGAGGACAGCTCCATTCCCCTGAGACAAACAGGGTTCTTTCTCCTCAAGTTCTGGACATTCCTTTTCAGTTCCAACTGGAAACTGCTTGATAGTCCTTGTCCTTACACGAGTGCCTGCGGGGGATGTGACGTCATGACATGTTTTTGAACATGGGCTCCATTCTGACCACTCGGACACCTGGCACTCTTTGGTGATCACACAGGACTGGAAGGTCAAGGGCAGTTTCTCTTGCTGGCAGAAGCTGTAACAAAGCATTGATATTTTCACAGCAGTTATAAACTTCGTCTTCTGAACTCCAAATAAAATAGCCTGGGCAGTTTAATTTCTAAGTGGACATGCATCCATTAGACAGTTTCACTGAAAATATGCTAACTTGTGCAAAGTATAGTGGGAAAACAAGCTGAACATTGATATTTGCCTTGCCTCCTTTTTGGGGGGAGTTGTTAAGCCACTCCCAAGAAATAGAAATAAAGGGAGTCAGAGAAACTGACCAAAACTCAGCTCGTCACATTGATTGCTATTGATTCTAGGTTTCGCTTAATTTAGAAAAGGAGAAATGTGAAACTGTTAATATTTGTTGATTTCCATTCTATTTTACTGACTGAAATAAGCTGACTGCTTAGGTTCAGTATTTTTGGAATAGAAAACATAATTTAATATATATGTGCCTTAGCACAATTTGATGTCAGTCATGATCTATAGTTAATATATGCTTATCTACATGTATCAACTTTTCTAATTTATACATTTTTAAATTTTATTTTTTATGTGGCCATGTATACACTTGTGAGTGTATGGTATGTGCAGAGTCCAGTAGAGGGTGACTGACTCTCAGAAGCTGGAGACAGATGGTTGTGAGTTTCTTGATATGAATGCTGAGAAGTGAACATGGTTCCTTTGGAGGAGCAGCAAGTGTTTTTAATCACTGAGCCATGTCTCCAGCTTATCTAATTAACATAAACTACTTGTGAATATCATGATTAAACACACAGTAAATATTTTAAAAAATTTATCTGCTACATATTATAGAGATATACTCTAAAGATATCTTTAATATTTGTCTTACCAATAAAATATTTGAGTTCAAATTCTTATCTTTTTAATTCTCCTTGAAACTGAGGCATATAGATTCAAAACTTTATTATCTACAAATAGAGCAAAAGATGGTATTATGGTTGTCATCAGCAAGGGTCCAAGTAGCTTGAGGTTTCCTGGAATTGTACTCTGAGTTAGACCCTTGTTCAGACTCAGTAACCAATACTCTGCAGTGACGGAGGCAGCCTATTGTGATCACAGTTATCCAGCCTGGTGGAGAAGTCACCCATCATTCCATTTTATTCGGGTTCCGTATTCATTTTTCCTAATTACCCACAGAGGGAGCCAGGTCCATTTTACTCTAATGGCTTATATCCTGTTGACTTAATCCTACCATTACTCATGTTTTTGAAAACTGTATTCCCACAATATAATTAGCGCTGAACACATCAAAATCAATTCATTGAACTTGGAAAGTTTGAGCATAAAATCACATGAAAATGTCTAAAAGGAGTTCTGTTGAGTTAGTTCTATTTCCCAACACCAGAGCAAAGCCCTCCTGTGCTCAAATATTATGTAAATACTGGCATTAATGGTGTCCTTAGGTATACACCATTGAATTTTCTTTGCACTAAGGAACTTTTCATCCAAATACTGGAAGTCACTTCTGAGAATCAGAGAAAAATCAATAACCAAATAATGTTCCCTATAACTCCAATTTTACAAAATGCATATAATTTGTTTTCTCTGTTTTTATTACCTTTCTTGATAGTATTTTCCTCTACATTGGCATGTATTGACCTAAAGGTAATACTTAAAAAGTTCATAAAATATATACAGGTTAAAGATATCTATTTTAATCGTTTACAGGTAATTTTACCACTGCTTTACTGCTGACTTTGGGGTGTCATTGTCAACAGCTAATGAAGGTGAAATGTTAGTCAAAAACAAAGATAAAATTTAGGCAATGGGGTATTTATCAGGGGCATCTTCTTTGTGGACTCTGTTGAAGAGCCAGGGAGCATTTACATCGGCTAGCCTGGTCCATATTAGTTTTTAGCAAGTCCAGGGTCCACTGTCATTTGGAGTGGATTGTAGTCAGCAACTGATGCTTGGTTGTGTCTGTCAACCAAAGGGAAACCTGTTTTAGACAAGTTTAAAATAGGAACAGAAGTTAAAATTTATATACTAAAAAAATAATACATTTGAAACTTTTAGGCCCATATTGAAATCCATATTACTGACAAAGCAAATAACAGATATCTATAAAACAACAACAGAAATAGACTCATACCCTTGAGTCTTAGCAAAAGCATAGATTTAGGTTAAAAGTGTGTAAACTTATATTTAGAAGACAACCAAAAGAAATTTAAAATCCTGAGTTTGTGATACAAACAGTAAATAGTCATTGTTCTATTAGCTTATTGGAACTATAACATAGAAGAGGAAATAAATTTAAAATCTAGAGTTCATAACTGAACTCCATCTAAAACTTCTATGGAAAATTGTGAGGCCGGAAAATGGTGTAGGAGGTTCTTTTGTCTATATGTTGCTTTCATTGGTTAATGAATAAAGAAACTGTCTTGACCTGAGAGCACAAAACTTAGGTAGGCAGAGAAGACAGAATTGAATTCTGGGAGGAAGAAAGCAGAGGGGAGAGCCACCATGAAGCTGCCAGAGTCAGACATGCTGAATCTTTCCCAGTAAGCCACTGCCATGTGGTGATATACAGATGAATAGAAATAAGTTAAATCAAGATATGAGAATCAGCTATTAAGAAGCTAGAGCTAATGGGCCAAGCAGTAATTTAATTAATACAGTTTCTGTGTGATTATTTCAGGGCTAAGCTAGCCAGGGAACCGGGACAAACAAGTAGGCCCTCACTGCAACAAGAAAAGATTCCATTTTTATGTTGGGACCCTGTGGGACTTCAAACTTCACTCCCACCCCTGATAAAAGCCAGGGGTCACTAGTCCCCTTTTAGGGGAAGTATCAGCTAATGGGAAAAACCCAACCTACCCAATACTGCCGACAAGATGCTGACCACCAAACTTCCCCTATCGGCTGAATTAAAATGGACCAATCAGATAAGTTTTCAGGACCAATCAGATAAATTAGCAAAGGGTCAGCAGATGTCTGGAGGACATAACTAGGGGGGGATGTGGTATCCCCCTTAGATACTAATAACTTATCAGGAACTAACAGCAGAGCTTTACCTCACCTTTAGCCAATTGTGATATAGGATAAGTAATTTTGTATTTTGAGACTGTAACCTTGTGACTGCTTTGTGGTTTTGTCTTTATAAATCCCTTACAATAATAGACGGGGTCCTTCTCCCTCCATCTACTGTGTCAGACTGTGAGGCGGAGGACCGTGCTAGCCTGTACTTAATAAATGAAACCTGGATTTTACATTCAAAAGTGTGACTCCATGGTGGTCTTCTTGGGGGTCCCAAGATTCAGGCACAACAATATAGTGCATGAACTGGCTTTTTGGAGCCCATTCCCTATGGCGGGATACCTTGCTCAGCCTAGATACAGGAAAAGATCCTTGGTCCTGCCTCAAGTGATGTGACAGACTTTGCTGATTCTTCACGGGAGGCTTCACCCTCTCTGAGAAAAAGATGGGAAATGGGATGGGGAGAACTGGATGAGGGGAGGGTGAGGGAGCTGGGATTGGTATGTAAAAAAGAAAATATTTTTTTTTCTAAAAAAAGAGAAATAAAAATATGGGCCCTTTAGGTAAATTCACTCAGTGAGTGTGGCAATGCTCAGAGAAGACAAACTCATGGAAAGTTTTGAGGCTAAGAATATGAGATTCCTTCAATAGATATGGACTGCAGTGTTCCACGAAACTTTTTAGTTATCTCCCACACCTACCTGATATGAGAGCAAGATAATTCATATCCAAATATATAATAGATCCATATAACAATATTATTCATCCATATCATAACATGTTCCTATACCTCGGTTTTGGATGTCATCCCACCAGATGAGGAATGTGACAATTTGGGTAGGTTCTATTTCCTATTTCATATCTTTCTAAGTAGGTTTGCAATACATGCTGTTGTGCTATTGTTAGTATTATCAGTTTGAGAACTTTTTAAAGCCTAAGTTTAAAACTGAATTCAAATACGTCATTTGATAATTTTGTTACCCTTCTATGGGTGCCACTGTTAATTTCATTCTAAAATGAAGCATTCTGGCAGAGGTTAGGGAGCTTGCTGAAGAGTTTGCCACTTCTAAATTGTGGTATGTAATTTAAGCTTAGATTTTTTTTGTTTTCAAAACCAGAGCTCATTTCTGAACCATCCCATTCTCAGCCACTTCTCAACGCTTTAACTGGCACCAAGTCATAAAGGTTACTGCTTTAGCTGAGGAGAATGCCAGAGTAAAATCGTAAACAACTTGCACTGGGGCTTCAAAAACACAATTTGTGCCATTTCTCAAGTGTTTTGCCATAAAGGGACTTAGTAATTATTAATTAGTAGTAATTACTAAAATTGCAAATTAAAACATTTTTCCAAAGCCATGGTCATACTGATGATCCTAGTTAAACTCAATGGATCTCAAAAATGAAACAAAACACCACACACACACACACACACACACACACACACACACAAAGATAGAGAGAGAAAAGAGACATGAATGTTTAAAAAGAAGATGTAGGGAGGAAGGGTGGGAGAAGGGGTAGCTAATAAGAATAGGAGGGAGAGTACAGAGTATGGGTTACAGAACTCATAGTATCTGAATGCATTTTATAGATGCATGCATTTGTCAAAGAACCGATTAAATTAAAGAATGATCACAAGTAAAAACCAGTTTTCTAATAGATGTTTATTTCAGTATAAGTCTCAAATGAAGAAAGTTAAACAGACGCAAACACAAGGATGACATCAAATTACAATTACATACTTCTATATAGGTGGGACACATAGAGTGTGAACTTATGTGTTTGTGCTTCTGTGTGATTTTCTATTATGCCTCAAGTTTCCAAAAATACAGCTGAAGAAACTAACACCAGGATTTAGAAATGCAAAATCAAGATGATAGTAACTAAGCTAGAATCATAAGTATATGATGGGAGGCATGGAAAGTCACTTCCAGTAGTAGGTGACTGTGGTGAATAATAGCCATATACCAGATGTTTTCAGGTTGAGATAAAGTTAGTTGATAATGATTGACTGATATACAGCTAATCTGCAATGAAATAACATATTGACTAGAGAAAACAAACAGATTGTTTTCTTGGCCTAGAGAAACATAGAGTTGGTAACAAGTAGCAAAAAATAAGAAAAACACATTACAAGCTTTGCTTACATAGCCAGATATTATGCGGAGATTGTCTAAATTGGAGGTCTTTTTGGGGTCCCTCCCCTTTGGATAGCAGGTAACCCTG
>JAQHUG010000096.1:6005328-6020684 GCA_028555095.1 Dicrostonyx torquatus
TGTGTATGTATGTGTGTGTGTGACTGTTAGCTTGGTGCTTTTGTGGGACTCCGAATAGTGGAAGTGAGTGTATCTCTGACTCCTTTTGTCTGCTTTCAGATATCTTTTTCTCCTATTGGGTTGCTTCATCCAGCCTCAATATGAGGGCTTTTACCGTGTCATATTGTATTCTGTTTTATTGTATTTGGTTGTGGTCTCTAGGAAACCTGCTTTTTATGAAGAAGAAATGGAGAGGGTGTGGATCTGTGTGAAAGGGGAGTTGGGAGGGAGCTGGAAGGAGTAGAGACAGGGGAAACTGGTTGCCAGGTACTGTATGAGAGAAGAATCTATTTTTTTAAAGAAAACTTTGTTAACATTTCAAGCACTCTTGCAGGTCCAGTATAGTACAGCCAATGGTACTTTTAGCTTTTTGAGAGTTCTCCACACTGGTTTCCATAGTGGCTGCACAGATTTGCAATCCCACTAAACAATCATTATGAATCCCTTTACCCTGCATCCTTATCATAATTTCCTGTCAGATTCTATACCACCCCTTGTCATATACCCAAAGAATTTGATATCCTACTCCAGAGATCCTTGTTCAACTATGTATGTTTATTGTCATTATAGCCACAATAGTAAGGAAATGGAAATAATCTAAAAGCTCTTTCATTGATGAATTGGTAATAAAAATGTAGCAAACTATAGAACTACTTAGTGATAAATAAAAAATAAATAAAAAAGAAACCAGGCAAATTTCATATAAAATAATGGGCTGGAAACTATTGTACTGAGCAAGGTTGACCTAGACTCAGAAAGGAAAACACTATATGTGGTCTCTTATTTGTTGGTCCTACTTCTGGATCTTAGATTTGAGCATATAGCCTGAAGTGGTCTCAGGAGAATCTAGAGAAGAACAAAGAGACCATGGCAGGAGGAGGGAAAGAGTTCCAGGAATGATGATAGTAGGAGACAGGTGTTATGAAGTAGAGTTAATGAAGGTGGAATTTAACCAGGATGGAAGGGTAATACAGGTGAAAATAGGAGACTGGGGGTATAAATAATATTAAGGATCATTGAAAAGCTATAGAGAAACATTGTTTTACACTTATGTAAATATGTTTTATATAGTCAATGAAGTTACACCACATAAAGTGATGGTGCTTACCCAAGAAGTATACAGAATTTAATAAAGGCCCCTGGTATAGGAGGTCCTTCTGTTTGTGTGTTGCTTTCATCATTTGAATAAAGAGACTGCCTTGGCCTTTTGATAGGCCAGGACATAGGTAGGCGGAGTAGACAGAACAGAATGCTGGAAAGAAGGGAAGTGTAGCAGATGCCATGTTTCTCCTACCTGAGATGGATGCTGGTCAGACTCATGCTGGTTAGCCACAGTCAAGTGGCAATACACATTAATGGAGATGGGTTAAACAAATATGTAAGAGTTAGCCAATAAGAGGTTAGAACTAATGGGCCAGGCAGTGTTTAATTAATATAATTTTGGTGTGGTTATTTTGGGTATAAGCTAGCCGGGTGGCTAGGCGGGACAAAACAAAGGGCCCGCTCCTCCCTACTATGGGCTGGGACAAACAAGGGGCCGCCTTCTGCTCCCTCCTTACTACAGACCCCAGTCTCTACTATGGGAAATACTAAAATAGCAAACTATAGAACTACTTAGTGATAAATAAAAAATAAATAAAAAAGAAACCAGGCAATTTTAATATAAAATACAAAATGTTTCAAAATAATATAGGTTATTGCTATTCTTAATTTACCTCCAAAACTTACAGGTAAGATTGTATTGCTGAAGATGCTACATTCTTTGGACATGGTAAGTGGAATGATTGATACGAGAGTGATTTGGAATGCCTCCTTGAGAACCGACTGGTTGTCACAGCACTGAAGCACTCTGCAGCTGCCAAGGAAAAGGAGCAGTTGCCAGTCCTATCCAGCATGAAGCTCATGAAACACATTGATAACTGGACTTGCATGATATCCAAAACAGGAAAATGGTTTCACTTTTATTTTGGAGGCAACTAAGAGCTGTCTAATTGGACCTAGGACCTCTTCAACAGGAGGGAATTCATGCTGGATACTATAAATAGAACTAGTTACTCACTGATGGAAAATCCATAGACCACAAACAAGAATTTGCTGCTTCCACATTCCCAAAACAATGTAACTTCTGCTTCTTAAATGCCTCCCCTTACACCCAAGGCAGGCCTCATCAAAGAAGGTTCTTTTTGCAACTATAGAGATGATCACAGATACCCACAACTCCTCAAAGTGTATAGAATCAGTTGGACAGAGGGTGTCCAGCCCCAAATAATGTATCCGCGATGCTACTCCTATACTCATAGCCTGCAGAAAATCACATATGAGTGGGTGGAATGACTGTAAACGTCAGAAGACCAAAACAGCTGCTTCAAGATAGTGTCCCCTAAACTTGAAGGGGAAAATGCAAATATGAAATCCCCACAGTATAATTGTTTGAGAAAGAATGGCAATGTGAAAACACCAGTTGACATGTTAAGATGAACAGGAGAAATTCACATGTTCCCACTCCTTGATTAAGAGCTACAGATGGTTAATGACTGTAGAGAGAGTGAGAATTAGTTTCCTCCAGGTACTGGGTTCCCCATTGGTTATTTCATCCAGTATGGGGGTCCCTAGATTTATAGCCATACAAGCGACATTAAATGGGCTCCATATGTTTATATGTATGTGTATATAAAGATTTTGAGTTTGAGAGTGAAAATCAGGGGTCTGGGAAGATTTGGCTAGGTAGGATGAGATGGAAGGGATGGAGATGTAGTGCTTATGTATCAGTTTCTTAATATAATAATTTTATAAAAAATAAATCACCTTTCATGGGTGAAGATTTGATTGAAAGATGTGGATAAGGGATACAGTGACAAAGATACTACAGTCACTGTGACAGCTTTCTTTCTTTTAGGTGGTGTTGTAGGAGAGCCAGATGGCCAGTACTGATAGAACAAAACTCTGGCTTGGAGAGAGAAGCAGATGTTACTCACTTCACCTTTTATTGGAGAATAGAACTAGATAAATATTGAAAATGACAAACAAGCTAGTATTTGTGTTAAAGACTTTTCCCAGAGATAATGAGCAGAGACTTTCCTCAATCTGAAAAATGCTATATTTAATTTATTTCACCTCTTTTAATTCATGCTATACTCTAGTAGAAAGGAAACTATTTAAATCTTTCCAACAAAAAAATTTTGTGGCCCATTTACTGATGATTATGCTTAAGAAAACTACCTTCTTCTGAGACTGCACATTCAATTTTCTGAAATGACATTGACATTTTTTTTAGCTTCTTAAAGATAAAACTCCAACACCCTCATTTTCTTAAGATCCAATTCAAACATTCCCATCTGGTAACAAAGGCTTACGAAAATCTGTCACTATTTTCATTGCTTTCTCAGATCATCATCTGATAAAATTAACTCTTATCTGGGTTTCTCCAGCAGCCTTAGGTGCTGTCTATTCTCCTCACTATCTACAGGAGGATCAGAAAGTAGTCCAGACTCTGGTTCTCAACCTCCTATTTGCTTCTAAGAAAATTCTGAGGATCTTGGTGATGTAGATGAAGAATCCAAGGAGCTCATGGGCCAGATAGGCTGGCACGTGGAGAAGACTAACAGCAACCTTGTCTCAAATAATAAAAATGGAAGGCAAGGATTGAGGTTGTCCTCTGACCTATGAATGCATGGAATGCCATATGTGCATCTACATTCACACACATGAACATGAATACATGAATGTGCACACAAATAAATATGCAAGATGCACAAGCATATAAAAAGGCTCTCTACAAGTAAATTGACTATATTTGGTCAAAACAGCTATCTGTGAATGCTATCTGAGGCCTCTGCTCTGAAATTACTTGTTCTCTCTCTCTCTCTCTCTCTCTCTCTCTTTCTCTCTCTCTGCCTTTTTTTCTCCTGTTTATGTCTACAGATCTGACCTATCAAAAGTATTTTATATTGTAGTTCATAATATAGAAAAATAGGAAAGATAAAGAAGGCTTATGGTTTAATGTTAGATAATATCATAAGGCTAGAACTCTCGCACTGACAGTCTAGGATCTGTAAGAGGAAACATAGGCTTTTCTTTTCTATTTGCACTATACACCAAGACCACTGCCTCTAGATGTGATATTGTTATACATGTGAATCTTTAGATTCTTTCTAAACAACTTAACTACAATCTGAACTTTAACAAAATCCTCATGAGATCTACTTGGGTAGTGAAATTTTAGGATCAACAGAAGTGATGCACCTATGTTCATCCCCAAACACAAGCATAAGTCGGTCGGTATTTACAGCTGGGAAATGAATCCAAATCAAGGTAATACTACTTCTCACAAACAGCAGAAATAGATCTCACACACAGTAGGAATCTGTTAACAGATAGGCGATGAACCAAAATAATTTGAGAATCTGGAACAGAAATCTAGGCAAAGTTTTCCTAACAACTTTCAGCTGAAAATTGCACTGGCGCTCCTCTGGTTTATGAGGTTTTCTGTGTTTACAGGAAGTTATGCTGTTTCTGGCACGAGCTGTTCCATGAAATATATGTGCTGCCTTTTTCTACTGCCCTCAGCCCAGAAGCCAAGCCCAGCACTAGCATGAGTAGTGGAATCTAAATCACATTTAGACACCTGGCTACAAGCACATTTGGGAAACAGCTTTAGCTTTTAGACTTCACAGCGCAGAAATTCCATTAGGGTGTTGGTAGCCAAAATGGGTTCTGTATAGGAAAGCAAGAGATTATTTTTTTTACAGGTTTTCTATATCACTTAAAAACAGACTTTACTCTGGTGTGAATGTGGATCTCTGGCTCTATCTCCATCCATCATGCGAAATTTCTATGGTGACGATTAAGATATTCAACAAAGTAACTATGGGACAAGTTCAGTTCAGGCACCTACTCCTCTGCTGCCCAAGTACCTAGCTGGGACATCCCTGTGAATACCTGGGATCCCCTCTAGAGACAAGTCACTTGCAAATCTTACAATGACTCCCTTTAATATAGATATCTTATTCCCTTCTCCAATATCCACCCTTCCTCCATCTCCACCCTCCCACAAACCCAGGCTCTTCCCGGAGGGAGAAGATGAGCAAGGACGTCAGGACCGTCAGGGACTGGCCTATCAACAGAGACAGTGGGCTTGATCTATTGGGAGCTCATCAAATCCAGCTGGACCAGGACTGAATGAGCATATGACCTAACTGGACTCTCTGAATGTGACTGACAAGCCAATGATAATGGCACTGGGACCTATCTCTTCTGCACGTATTGGCTTTTTGGGAACTTATTCTATATGGATGCATATCTTCTTAGACCGAGATGGAGGGGGGAGGGCCTTGGGCTTCCCATAGGGCATGGTATCCTGCCCCATCTTAAGGAAGCAGAGGGAGGGCGGTGGGGTAGGGGGGGAGCGGGAGGGCCAGGAACAAGGGGAGTAAATGTAAATTTTTCTTGTAATAATAATAAAAAAAATGGTAAGCAAAAAAACCAGACTTTAAGGCTATTTTGTAGGAATTAATAGATGCAAACCCCCCATTGCATACTCAGTGAACTCAGCTGAATAAGAATGCCTGATATATTGACCAGTGGCATGAAGTACATAATAGACACAGTAGACATAATAGGACCATGTTATTTTATCAGTAGGAAATGAAACAAAAATAAAATCCCAAACTCTAACCCTTCCACTCAGGTACCTTGAAAAGCTCTGAACTGTAGGAACTGGATTATTGACATGTCAACCCTATGCATCACAATCCCCAAACCAGGTAATTCTTTACTGCTTGAGAATTATTATACTGTGAGGAGTCTATATAACTATTCATAAATATGAGTCATCTTGACATTTAGGGATATACTATCTAGAAGCAATATAGCAGTATGTCAATTTTAACCCCCTGTAGAAATAGTCTGTAGCAAGCACTTAAAATATTCTTAATCCATTAAAAAGCAAGTTTTCCTTTTTTAAAGATGGAAGTAAATCCATTGGCATGTCTTAGTTCACCAGATGGTTTCCTTTAGAGGGAAATTATATGTTGCTTCTGCACAGTATTACCAAACCTTCCAAATATGGGTGATATGACCAAATACATTTTGAGTAAGTATTGAAAATATATTTAATGTGCATTATA
The DNA here is from genome assembly GCA_028555095.1 of Dicrostonyx torquatus. Classification (NCBI taxonomy): domain Eukaryota; kingdom Metazoa; phylum Chordata; class Mammalia; order Rodentia; family Cricetidae; genus Dicrostonyx; species Dicrostonyx torquatus. Next base: position 6,011,493 of record JAQHUG010000096.1, read on the forward strand.
CCAAATGCCTATGCTTAAATACTTTGTCATATCAGAATGGTCATTGAGGCTATCTCATGAAATGTCTTGTCCTAAGAAGGAAAGTACTTGTTTTACTCTTGGGAAAGAAAAGGAACTGACATGCACTTTTAGGCAGATAAGTTTTTCTCTTGTACCAATACAATTGGCTACTAGATCTGCATTCCAGTCTTTTGATCTGATAGCAAAGTTACATTCAGAGATTTTATGCTAGAATAGAATGCTAAAAAGGCATACATATTTTTGATTCTATGATTTTTAAAACTGAGTGGAAGGCTTCTCAGATCCTCTTAATCCCCAAATTGTGGCATGTCAGACAGTGATGAATGCAAGGTTCAGAGCCAAGAGACCTAGACAATCCCAACCTGCTGATCCCTTTTTACACAACCCTTATTAGCTAATGAAGCCTCCACCTCATGGTCTTTTAATATAGTGAAATTATATTTTACTAAAGATCAACAAAGCTCCTTACCTCAGTTAATGTCTTAAGTTTTTATAACTTAACTAGTCAGTCTAAATCATGATTTGTTTATATTTAGATGAAACCTTGCTTAGAGTCTTCTTTAACTTGTAATTATATTCAAGTTGAAATTCAGTTATTAGCATAAAATTATGTTTCACATACCTTATCATTTCTGTATCAATCTAAATGAACACATTCACAAATTCTCTGAATTTATTTTATCAAGCAACCCTTTCTTTCACAAAATTCAACAAAACAGACATAATAATGCCTGTGGAAGCAAATGCATGCACACTAAAACCATTTTTTCCAAGAAAGACAGAGGTCTTTGCCTTGCTTTGATATTTGAAAATCTTTTGTTGAGTTGTTGGGAATGATGCCAGCTGATGTCACCTGCCAGCTGGAGTGATCATATGCACCCTATTAAACCTGAGGGCCACATTGCTGGTCAGCAGCTGAATTTGATGATAGCAGCATGGCGCGTGTTCCGCGATGGAACACTGCTGTAGCAGTGAGGCCTTTCTGAAAGAGCAAATGCTAGATGCTCCATCTTTCATGCACAACAAAAGCCTGCATGCAGCTGCTTCCTTATCTCCATGCTGCTCCAGCCCTTGCAGTGAAAATTCAAGGCCAACTCTCAAACCACTCCATATGAAAACCTGTAACCTATTTTCAGAAATAGGGCTAAACCCCCCTTTAAGATTGTGAAAATGATAAAAATGATTTGATTAATTTTGGCAATTCTTATTTAAAAAAATATCATTTAGCAGGATTTTTGCCTGTCAGAATTCTGCTCCACTTCCCAACACTGTGTTAACAGGTCATACTGCAATCCCTGGCTTTTTACATGAGCACTGTGGGCCTAACTTGAGTACCTCATACTTGTGTAGCTAGGCCTTTACCCAGTGAGCCATTACCACAGCCCCAGGTGCTAGATGGATTTTGTAAACTCTACACAGATATAGACATAAATATGAAGGGGGAATCTCAATTGAGGAGTTGCCTTCATCAGATTGGTCTATAAGGAAAGTCTGTGGACATTTTATTGTTTAATAATTGTTGTGGATGATGATACTTCTGGGCAGGTGCTTCTGCATTGTTTAAGAAGTAGATTGAGCAAGTCATGGGAAGCAAGCCAGTAAGCAGTGTTCATCCACAGTTCCTGCCTTAGGTTCTCATCCCTACTTACTATAAACACACTGATGCCCAGTTTCCGGCATCATTCCCTAAATTTCCCTGTTTTGGTTTTCTCATTCTTCACAATTCTTCATGTTCAAATTCCCTCTATGCAGTTTAGTAACAAAGCGTTGCAAATTCTGATAGGATGCACTGGTCCAAATCACCCAGTAATCTCCATTTTTCACTTTAAAGTCATGACCAATTGTTCTACTCCTGACAGATTTAGGAGGCACGACCTCACGTTGTTCAGTCAAAGGGCAGTTCTAGCCCACCTATATACATACCATTCATCATCTTTTTGGAAGTCCACAGTGTCTGCCTTGTCAGACTGCCCTAAGTTAGAATCCTTCCTCCTGATCTTTATGATTCACTCTCTATCATCTTCCGGTGAGAAATGCTGTTGTGTGAACAAGTCACTGTTGATAAAGTTTATTTGTTTCTCTAAAACCCCGATTCCCTCTTTTTCTCCAGCTACATAAATCAGTCAAACAGTTGCTAAAGCCCTTGAAGCTTTCATGAAAGTCTGGTTTTTATAAGAGAACATATAAGATATCAAATTTAAAAGGCAGGTGCGGAATGTGTTGAGCTATTGTAATATTGTGACAGTCCACATAGGGTGCTTAAGCCAACTGACAGCTACGGTTTAAGCTTTACACAGAGTGAGGAATCTGCAATTGAAATTTTAGTTTAGAATATCAGCAGTTAGTTTTCTTATTGTTTATCACCTTGGAATTTTATTTTAATGAGTAATACCAGCACTGTGTAGATTTTGAAAGTTATTCCTTAATGAATTTGAAGTTATAGTGGATTATTCATTTTTGCCATTAAATACGTTTATGAGAAGGTTAACTTTTCCAGTGACTCAGAAATGTATTATGAGCCTACATATGGGAGAGGTCAATATTTTGGCTACCATATTGTGTAATTATTTAGTAATGCAAAAGATCATTTGAAAATTTGTTACCTCTCCTGATACAGAAAAAGACAGTAGGTAATTTATTGACTCCCATACCTCTAAATGTCTGCAGGTAAAGTAGTACTTACTCTGCTGTTAACTTTTATACTCTCTCAAAGATTTCAGGGTGGTCTTATTTATTCATTAGCTTATTTTGCTTCAATATAGGTAAAATGTAGCATGTGGTCAATTGATAAACTGTGTAATGCAGACAAACGAAGAAATTTTGATGAAAGTTGTAGGTGAAGGAAGTAAAAAGTATTTAATTTGTAATAAAAGTGGAAACAAGGCTTGAAATTGGAATATATAAAGAGTTCTTGAGTGGTGTGGGAAGTCCTTCTGTATATATGTTGCTTTTATTGGTTAATGCATAAAGAATCTGCCTTGGCTTGTGATAGTGTAGAGTAAAGATAGGCAGGAAAACCTAAACTGAATGCTTGGAGAAAGAAGGTGGCATCAGTGAGAAGCCATGTCGCCCCGCCTGAGAAAGACACTGGACAGAACCTTGCTGGTAAGCCACAGCCACGTACAATACACAGATTGATAGAAATGGTTTAAGTTATGATATAAGAGATAGCTAATAAGAAGCTGGTGCAGGATACATGTCTGTAGTCTGTCAATCATGTTTTAAATAAATGCTGATTGGCCAGGTAGGAAGTATAGGCGGGCCAACCAGACAGGAAGTAGAGGCAGGGCAAGGAGAAAGTTTGGGAAGCAGGAAGCTTCCCTGGCATTCCTGCGCAGATCTCCAAGGAAGCAGCATGTGTCCCTGTTCCAGCTGAGAAATGGTACTGGTCATGTGGCTGACAATGGGTTAATATAAGTTATGGGAGCTGGTAGGAAGACTGAGCTAATGGGCCAATCAGTGTATAACCTAATGTAGACTCTCTGTGTGATTTTCTTTGGGGTTTTATGGCTGTGGGGTACTGGGCAGGACAAAAACCCCAACGGGCAGGCCCCTCATGTTACAAGAAGCTAGAGCTTACATGTTACTTTTCAAGCCTTCACTCTCTTTTGTGTTCAAAACGTTTTCCAGGCAAACCTTGCACCTTGACTAAACACAATGCTCCATCTACGCTGTGTCCCACAGGAATTACACACAACTAAAGAGCAAGCTGACAAACATCTGCTTGCTCTAATTTAAGTGCATCACGCATTTCCATTGGGGTCTGGCTCCAGGCCACTGGTTCTCCTTCTGCTATTTCTCAGCTCCCAAACTAATCCAGGCTCGGTGGTGCTCACCTGTCTTAACCTGTCATAGAGAGAACTTACTCTTTTCTTATCGACACTCTCTGCACTCACTCATCTATAAAAGAGGCAGAAGTGATTTAATTAATTTAGTTTCTGTGTGGTTCTTTTGGGGCTGAGCAGCTGGGAACAAACAAGTGACCTCCTATACTTGTGAAATAGATAGTAATTTAAAACATATTATCCAACCCCCAGTAATCTTTTAATAACTTTTTGAAATATGTGAGTAGCATGGAAAACACAATATGCTTAGTTCTTTCTACACTGAGAGAAGTGGGAAACCTAAGCCTTTTAAAAGAAGATAATCCTTTTAGCCATTTTATAATACATTCTCAAAGGATTGAAGAGGCTCAGGAAAGAAATTCAGAAATAGGATTTAAAAATAACGTCTTTAAGTAAATTGTAATAAAGAGGACAAATGAAAAGCCATTTCAGCTGTAAGGAAATTCCCGATAGAACATTTGTTCCACTTGATGGAAGTTGCCCAGTGTTGGTAATAGGTTTAGGCCATAACGTCTTGTCACTATGCTCCAACATGTGCACTTTGTAATCTAAAATGTATTTTTGTATAATGGAAGAGATCTCTTCTTCCAATTACAGTCACATAGAAGAATATGCTTAAGGGAGACTAATAATGAGAGAAGCCAGACTCTGTTTAAATGACAGTCTGACACGATACAAGACAGGTAGCAATTCAAGTTTTAAACTGAGGTGCAATCTGGTCTTGAGTAACCACAAATGTGAACATTTCTCCCCTTCAGTACATATCTGTCAAAATGGGGAAGATATTTTTAATTAAAAGGTTTCCTTTATTAAATATTTTCAAGTGTTATAACAAATCTAACTATATTGACATTTAAAGTAGAAGAAAAACAAGGCAATTTTTCCTTCAGAGAAAAAAGTAATGTATGAATTATAAGCTGATAACATTTTAAAATATATAGATCTTCTTTTGGGAGAGTGCAAATAGATCACAATATTGTATTTTTATTATGCTACATGGTCTAATATAACTGATGCACAAAGCTATTCTTAAGAGTGCATCAATTCTGATATTAATGTATATTTAAACAAGAGGCCTTTTTATGTTACTTGTGAAAATTACTGTACATTAAATATTTATACAATAATAAATATTAATGATCAAATTCATTAATATTAATGACAGCTATCATCATTGATTTAATGTCTTACTCAGCAATAAACACTATTATTTGCCTACAATATTATTATGCATTTTTACTCATATATTTATCTTATAAATGCATTGATTTAATAATTTTTAATATAATTTATCTAGCTTTATACTTTAAGAAGTAAAGTAATATATACATACCTATGTATATATAATCTAAACACAGAAGGCTTTTGGAGAAGATACAGTATATATTACTATGACTGGTCATAATGTTTCACAAGGAGTACATATATAAATGTACATCTTGTCCATGTTCATATAACTATTGCTATGGATAGTAGCAATGGAGGTGCCTACATCTCTGTGTACTCTAGGAAATTCCTCAAGCTCATGTTATCTCTTGAAATGCCAAAGGAGAAGGTATCATTCTTGCTGTTGAACATCTCTCCAGATGATCCAAGGTTGTCCTCCTTTACCACAGTGTGGTCTCCAGGAAGACCTGTCACTGGATAGGACTCTGATTGTATAAGATGTGCACTGCAGGCTTTCTAGACAATACTCTCCAGGCACTGCCACAATCAAAATGTTAGGCAGCTCTGACTCACCCAAATTTCCAGATCTCAGGAGGCAAATGATCCCACAGAAAGGTCCCTCACTGGATGGATGTGGTGGAACCATTAGTTTCCCTCACCAAAAGTACTTCATGAATCATTTCTACGTGTCTTCTTATTCTTGCAGTAAACCTGAGGATCACTATCTACCAAATGAAGGTCCAAATGTCTCTACTTATGATTTATGTATGTATTTCTTAAAGATGTGGACAAATCTGTTTTTTAAAAAATCCTGAAGCAGATGCTAATATTTATTGGTAAAAGCATCAGAGATCACTTTAATTGCATCATATGTTCAGCTGCTCTGGTGGGATGGGAATTGAACAGAGAGCCATGCGCATGAAAGACTAGGCATAATTTAAAAACACAGCACACAAGAGAATGATACCATGCAACAGAGCTCTTGTAGGGGAGTTATTAGAAGAAAGGGAATGTAAAAAGGGGGAGGAGAGGAGGGAGATTGGTCTGTGAGGACAGGAGTAGAAGAGAAAAGAAAAGCAGGGGGCGGGAAACAGAAAAAGAGAGATATAGGAGAGATATAGGAAGTGCTCTTAGTGGCTGAAGCTAAGGACATATCCTGTCTGAATCCCAAGGTCAGGCTAGTACAGATCCCTGAATACTAACACTGGGGCTCTACCATCATACTGCATTCTCAACCACAGGATCACACGTTTTAACCGTACCACCAAAGCATCCTCTACTGGGGCAGTCTTAATTTATATTTCCTTGTCAGTGTATGAGTCACGTTTCATCATATTGTAAGCTATTTCTCACATTATAAATCATTATGTACATATACACATGCATATATATTTAAATTAGAGCATACACACATATTGTTTAAAGTAGAGCAGTGATAAGTGACTAGATCTTTATTGTCTTGCTTATATTTTTCTGATTATTAGTAAAAATAATTATAAGACAGTTGGTGCATTGTATTTTCTGCTAGTGACCACATAGCATTGAGAAGGGCTTTCATTTTCCTTCCTTACAGGTACCTCTACACACTTCCAGGGTTTAAGCTGTAGGTGTTCTGTTCCTATCCTGATCTGTCCCCTTAGATATCTGTAGAGAAGGCTGTCTGCCAGTGAACACATAATTAGAGAGGAGCAATATAGTGAGTACAGTGTAAAGTGAATGCTAGAAATGAGGAAGAGATCTTATGTAGATGCAAAAAGTCTCCGATCAAGGGTTCTGGATGTCCTACAGTTCAGAGCAACGCTCTTCAATGATGAACAGCAAGACCTTGCTTATTTAGGGCCTAAGGGGCATAAGATGTTTGTTGAAATTTTGAGTCTTAGAGGAAATATACATGTGTTTTTCTGGTGTTTGCTTATGTTTGTTTTCAGACAGAACCTTGTGATGTGACCCAGAAGGTAGTTCTCTAAGTTGCTTAGACTGTCTCAAACTCATAATTCTTCTGCCCCAGCTTCTTAACGCCTGGAGTGTGTGAAAATAACACCTGACTTCTTTAGATGTTTGAATATGATCCATTTGCTAAGGAAACCATTAATTGGCAGCATTGAATGAGTCTCAATGTGAAGAAAATGCATTTAAAATTCATCCTAGCTTTAGTAACAACAACTGCAAACTTGTCTGTCATTTGTCCTTGAACAAACACAAATCTAGGTAGCATTTTGTGGAGTTGTTCCTTTTCTTGAGTTTGGAAGCACAGTACATTCCCCTGTGATTGACACCAGCCAGTTCTTGTGCCTGGAATAGGGTGGCCAGAGGATATTACATGTACTTCCGTTCAATGCAGTCAAGAAAATTCTCTTGATTTCTATTATCTGGGCAGTAGTGGGCAGACCTGGTTTATGAACACCAATACATTTTTTAAAAACAATGGTAGACTAGACACTGAATCCAGACCTTGGCAGAGGCAGCAGTTTAATCTTATAGAACAAACAACTATATCCTGCTTTTTTACCATTTTTATTCCAAAATGCTCACTAGAAATTGACTGAATGCGTATTTTCAGTGCTGGCATCCTATTGTTTCTGAATAGGGAACTAAAATAAGTAGCAAAAAGATAAAGGCAAAGGATAGCTGGAGCAGAACCAGCTGGTCTTAGAAGGCACGCCAACACATGGAGTGACTAACCTTATGGAAAGAGAAGAGGCATGGCAAGTTTTAGTTAATTTGTTACCTGGGAAATACTCAGTGCTGGCACTAATCAACACATTAATGGTGCTACTTATCTCAAAGGGAAACATATATTTCTGGAAATAGAAAAATAAGATAGAGACTTCATGATACACTTGAAAAATCTAGATGTTTATTTCCATGACTTTGCAAATTCTGCCATAGAAATTTTAATCTCCCAAGTGATATATGCTTTTGCCCAGGGACAGTATTTCCAGTGATTTGGCAGTTAGGGAAACCAACAGGTTATCTTTTCTTCTTTATGCTAATCAATCACCTGTGGAGAGAAAAATTGGGAAGTATTTGGTGTTGATGTTTTCAAGCAAAGGGACTTCTGGTCCAGAACAAAACTGTGTACTTGGTCTACTCTTACACGGATTGTAAAGAAATTGTGAAGGCAGATCCACAACTCCAAATATAACACTAACACATTTTCACTATTTTAGAAATACTGACTGAGGAGATCAGTTTCTAGCTAGAGGCTATTGGGAAATTGAATATGTACTAAGAATACAATCATATTTCAATACGGCCTTGCAACCAGTTACAGAAACTGGGATGCTGCTAATTTCTTTCTTTGTCTAGTAAATCTTCATGAATTCAGTTTTTTGTATTAATCACATTAATTTTTTCATTTGTTTATCCCTGTATATAAGACCTATTATGATATAGAATATAATGTGTACTTCAATTAATTGTGAATTATAATTTAAATAGATAAGAAACAAATGCCATCAAGAGATGCAAAACAGTCAAAATGAAGGGAAGGCTGACTATAATTTCCTTTGTTAAACATGGAATTTCAACAGCATATTGCTGATATTGAAATATCAAGTGGATCATTAGGATGATTATTAAGTACACATATGAGAAGACTGACCAAGGTAAGTATCATAGCTTGTTATTCCATGCCAACCTTTGAATGAGTCTTTCTGCCTCTCTTACAGCCCAAGTTCTTTGCAGGCATAATTTAGAGGGTCTAAGGCAGTTGAAATTATGTGTGGCTTGGAGGAGATGAATGTACAACTGAATGTAGCTGAGGGATGTATACTTCCAAAAGTTAGTCAAGGGTTGTTCGGTTTTTGATTTTGTTTCAGTTAGAGAGCATCTGTAGCCCTCCAGACATTGAGTAGTGAGTGAGGAGGCCTGGGCTCCTTGTGGGAACTGTGCCCTGATAGAACAGTACACTTTATCCAATCATTTCCTTCAGTCTCTGTGGCATCCAAACTTGATTCTGTGGACTCTGCAAGAATTCCTCACAACACCTTCTTATCTAGTTCACAAAGAAGTAATTTTTTTTATTGTTAAAAGAAAAATTTACATTTACTTCCCTTATCCTGGGCCCTCCTGTTCCCCCACTACCCCACAACCCTCCCCCTACTTCCCTGATATGGGGCAGGATAACCTGCCCTGTGGAAAACCCAAGGCCCTCCCC
>JAQHUG010000096.1:6022283-6036130 GCA_028555095.1 Dicrostonyx torquatus
TGAGTTCCTGTTGTATTGGCAATCTCCTACGGGGCATGGGGCCTAGATTTAAGAAATTTGTATAGCCAGTGAGACTCCACTGGGGATAAAAAGTTTTTATTTGTGAGAGGTTAAGAAATGTAGATAGCATCTGGGTGAAGAATGTGGGCTGGGCCTATTTCCGGTCTTGCCAAGACCTGTGAAGGCCCCATGCTTGCTGCCACAGTCACTGTGAGCTCATATATACATCTGTTCGACTCTGTTTAGAAGGCTTTGTTTTGTTGGTATTCTCAATCTCTTTTGCCTCTTACACCCTTCCTTCCTTTTGTTCCAGGGGGTTCTCTGAACCTTGATGGAAGGCAACTGATAGAGACATCACAATTAGAACTGAGTGTTCCAAGGCTCTCATTCTCTCCACATTATTATCCAGTTGTGGGTATCTGATGATGGCTGAGTAAGACACTGATCTCTGGATATAGCAGAATGTTATTAGGAGTCATTTTATTGCTGTTCTTTTAATAGAACAGTATTATTTCAATGTCTCCTAGGCCTATGGCCCATCTAGTCTCAGGTTCCTGGAAGCTAAGCAGTTTAGAGAATGGGTCCCATCTTACAGAATGGGATTTAAGAATCCAGTCAGATATTGGTGCGTTAGTACTACATGCGTTGTGCCACTGTAAACCACTGTGCCTGGCAGGATAGTCGCTATTGTAGATTGAAGGGTTTGTAGCTAGGCCCTTGGTAGCTTCTAGTACAATGAATGAACACTAGTCAGTAGGCATGAAGGCTCTAGGTAGGCACCAGCTCAACTTCTCCATGTTCAATCATTGTTTAGGTGTTGCCTTCAGCCATAGGAGTTTACCATCAGTTTGGTATACACACTTCAAACACAAGTGATTCTATTTTTCAGTTACATGAACTAATTTTTGTTTCCAACTGATATAGCCATAATCTCAAGAGAGTTGAAATTTTCATATATCTTGGGTTTTTTTTCTCAATATCGCCTTTGTGTGTAAATATGTTGGGGCCATTAAAAAGTAAATTTTTTTTAAAATGAAACACATTAATTATAGCTGTAATAAATGAATACTAACAGACACCTGGAAGATATAATAGATCTTGAGTATTTTTGTAGCAAATGACACTAATACGCCACACTAGTATTCTACTTACACATGTTACCAACAGTCAAAGTCCAGTTCCTTTATTGTTACATTACATTTACCTTCATTAGATTTTAGTGTCTATCTCATTAAGAAGAAAACCAGGAAAAAACAAAATTAACCATCATGCTTTTTATTAAATACTTAACTTGCTGTTCTTTAAATAAAAGGCCAGGATAAGGACATAGAGTTAAATGAAAATTGCCATATTATGGGTCTCTTCACTTGGCAATCAGAAGGAAAGTACATACACTATTTGTGCCTTATTTGAAGACTGGTAGGTCTCATGGTCAGATCTGGGCAGCCAATGGAAGTTAATGGAACACAAATTCTAAGCTGTTAGGGTTTTGCACCTGTTTAACCCTTTGTTAAACAGAATTCAGTGTTCACATATTCTGTAACACAATCAATGTTACAAGACTTCTTGTCCTTGATAATTTTATAATAGACTAATCTCAACTTACATACAGAAAAAATTGATTATCCTAAGCATGCTACTTGATATTAAAGAACTCAAATTTAAAAAAAAATAGTTTTTTCTAAATATCTTGATTTTTAATTAACTTTCAAAGCTATCTTAATAATCAAAATAATTGCTTCAGTAAGTTTAAATGCATCCTCTGCAAAACAAAACTTTTTATAGCTTGTTGTCAGTGTTGAAAGTTTATGTAATTAAAAATATGATGCAAATAAAATTCCTGACATGAATATTTAAAAGGGCAGACACATTTGTTTTGTTAGCAATGTTGAACACTGACAGGTTGTGGGAATCTAGTACAGATTTTTAGAATTAGAAGGAATTTGATAGAGTTGATGAATAAAACTCATATATATATATATATAAATTAATAGTTTTATTCTAATAAGCACCTAGGCCTAGGAAATCCTTTAATAATTATTTTTATAATAGCCAGGAAAAATGTGCAAAATAAATGTAATGAGAGAAATCAAACATTTTAATTAAAACTATACTATTTTAAGATACACATGACTAGGAAATGGAAATTATTAAGATTATGATGGTAATTACTAATCTTACAGATATTAATTTTACCAATTATAAAGAAAAGCATAATTTTTTTCTCAGATGTGAAAATCCTACTATTCACTGGGGGAAAAAGTGATCCAGGTGTGAGAGCAAATGTCTGTATCCTCAGGAAGTAGAGTCTGAGGCAGGAAGACCAAGTGATCAAGACAAGCCTGAGTGACATCATTATGTGCTTTCTAGGAAAAGCTTGTCAAGACTGTGGAAAAGGAGCACTTACTGCCTCCACTGAATGGCATAGCAGAGTCATTGTGGAAAATATCTATGGTGTTGTATATGCACAGATGAATAACTGAGGAGGTGATAGGTAAATCTAGAAGAGTTACCTCAAGTTCCACAGTATAAGCAGGAAGACAAAGGAAAGTGTCGGGAAAGTGATGCTATTCCTCACACATACATTATTTCTATAATAAAACTTGTATAGGCAGATCTCTGTGAGTTTGAGGCCAGTCTGGTCTACAAGATCTAGTTCCAGAACAGGCTCCAAAGCAGAGAAACCCTGTCTCAAAACAACAAAAATAAAATAAAATGTCTAAAAATATATGAACAATTCATAGTAGGCTTGTTTTGGAATATCCTTCATGTTGATGGAGTAAGTTTGTGCTCAAATTATGGTTTGGTTTTATGCACCTATTATTACAGTATTTTTTATCAAAATCAATAAAACTAATAAATGTGCATGCAAACTGGAGATGTCTGGATAAGACTTGTAGCTTGGTTATTAGTACTGTCTCCGTGGTCTGGTTCTGATCATGTTCTATGGTTCTGGGAGATATATGCTTAAAGATAGCTGAGTAAAAAGTATGAGGAAAAGATCTGCATTTTATTTTCACTAATGAATCCTTGAACCGAGGTCCCTGAATGGATGAACAGTTTTGCTCCCCAAAGACCCAGTTATTGAACATCCCACTGCTAAGAACGGGATGTCTCCCTCTGAGTTAATGGTGAGAGAGGTCCAGGCATACTGAAAACAGTATGCAGTGTGGCCATTGCTCTTGGTTGTACAAAATAACTACATGGTGAGGCCTTATTTGGGAAAGAACTTAAAAACTGAATACAGTGTGGGAGACAGAGGGGTAGGCAACCCCATGGAAACAGTATCTTCCAGACACAATAGGCATGATGCAGATAAGAATCCACAGAGAGTCTGTGACAAAAAAATTTAAAAAGTGACATCTGGTTGTAAGCTTAATATTAAACAACTTAATGTAAATCTTTCAAGAAATCTAGGAGATGTCATAGATGTTTATTAATAGATATGCATTGTACATCAGCTGCAACGCAGAAGTTGTGGGAGAAAGGAAACATATCCCCAACACTGAAAAGTGAGTTATCTCATTAATTATTGAGCTGACATTCTTAATGTTTATTACAAAGAATTAGTTATTATTAAATAATATGAATCACTTTAAAACTTAATGTCACAAATAGAAAGCAAAGCTTACATATGTTTTGCCTTTTATCTACATAGACATATATAAATAAAAGAACAAAACAAGCCATATATAACTGAAAAGAGTGAGTAACAAGGAACTTGACTTGGCAGGGAAAGTATTTGTCCTACAGACTCGGAGAATGAAGTTTGGATCCCCAGTACTCAGGAAAATGCTGGTTGAGTATGTCAGCCCACTCTAATAGCAGGACTTGGGTCAGACACTGGGGAATCTATGAGCAAGCTGACTGGTTAGACTATCCAAATCAGTGAGTTCTGAGTTCATCAAGGAATCCCACCTCAATAAGGTAGAGAGTGACTGAGGAAGACACCAGGCATCAATTCTGGTATCCACATGCTCCTGCACATGTCCATAGATATCCACACACAAATGCATACCCACCAACGGATATTTACACAACAATAATAAATCATTTAATGACTAAATATTCATATTTGTGGCACCCAAAAATATAAATCCAAGTAAAGATATGTCATTAGGCATGCATGAGGCTGTCAGCAAAAACTACTTAGAGAAATAAGATAAAAAATAATTTTTACATAGGTGATAGAAATACTAGGTGCTATAAACCTTGGAAAAACACCAGGAGATGCCTTTTAAAATTTAATTTTCTCCCTCCTTTTGCTCTTCAACTGGACTTTGGGAGCTCAGTCCCATACTCCCATGTGGGACTCTGTCTCTGTCTCCATCTGTCGCTGGACAAAGGTTCTATGGTGATATTCAATATAGTCATCAGTCTGACTATGAGACAAGGCCAGTTCAGACACCCTCTCCTCCACTGCTGGGGACATCCCTGTGGACATCTGCGACCCCCTCTAGAGTCAAGCCACTTGCCAACCTCACAATGCCTCCCTTAATTGAGGTATCTTCTTCTCTACTCCCATAATGTCCTTCCTCCATCTCAACCATCCCACTCCCTCAAGCTCCCCCCAACCCTCCCTTTCTCCATTTTCTCTCCTCCTCTCCCCTTCTCCCATCCCACTTTGCCCCCATGCTCCCAACTTTTGCTTGAAGAGTAGAAGGAGGGAGAATATGACCAAGGAAATCAGGACCATGAGGGGATGATCCACCCACTGAGACAGTTTGCCTGAACTAATTGTAGCTCACCAAAGCCAGCTGGAATGGGACTAAATGAGCATGGGATCAAACTGAACCCTATGAATGTGGCTGACTATTGGGGCAGACTGAAAGTACAATGATAATGGCACTGGGATTTGTCTCTATGGCATGTACTGTCTATTTGGATGCACATCTTCCTAGGCCTGGATGGAAGTGGGGGAAGGCCTTGGACTTCCTACAGGACAGGGTACCCTGCCCTCTCTTAGGACTGGAGAGAGAGGAGAGGAGGGTGAGTGGGGGAGTGGGAGGGAAGCGGGTGGAGGGGAGAAAGTGGAAATTTTGATTCCTTATATTAATAAAGTAATAAAAAATAAAATTTAATTTGATCCAGCAAGTCCATATACACTCTATATTTAAAAAAAATATACTCTATGTTTAAAAGGAATTTCTACTGCTGAAGACACTACACAGTTGGGTCTTAAAACACAGACACATAAAGCTGTCAGTGACCTGGAAGCTTAGTCCTTAATGGCTTGCACAGTGTAGGAAGGTGCTTCGCACACTTCAAGAATAGAAAGGCAACGATCAGTGTTACCCAGTTTTGAATTTTATGAGCTGCAGTAATGATGGCATGGCAAGACATGTCCACCTCCATTGGGACAAGATCTCACATCTACCTGAAGAACTAGAGGCAATTAATGGCTTCTATATAAGGAAGAATCCATAATCTTCAGGGACAATCTTGCTGCTATGTTATCCAACCCCAGTGGTTGGTCCTAAACACAACACTAAGGGGGTTCAGCAAGTTGCACTGCATATAATATTTAATATATAAATATACACAGTATATATATATACAGTGTATATTAATATATGTGTATTACAACAATCAAATAAGAGGTTATGAACTTTAGAAGGAGTTTCTGGAACAGTAGGATTTAAGCTGAAGAATGACGTAAATATAGGATTTGTATGTGAAATTCTCAAAAAGAAGAATGTTCTAAAACAATAATAAAACACTAATTCTGCCTGCAATTAATAATTTTATTTTAAATTTACACTTTCTCCCCACAAATATTCTGATTTGCAGTTCAATAGTAATTTTTCTTTTGTTGAGGTGAGCCAATCTCTGATATTTCGAATATTTTCAAAGTCATAGAGTTCTGTGTGAAGGATTCTCCAGATACAAGCAGCTGACATTTCAAGAAGTGATTAGAACAAAATCTGATTTGTATCCAAGTTTAGAACTCAGTGCTTAAACTGAAGGGCTAAAATAATTTTGGGTGAAATCATATAGATATAATAAGCAATTAAAAGAAAATCTATGATATAGCACTAAGTTCAATATCTAACTTTAAGGTCAAATGCTCTGTGATCTTGGTAATCACAGATAAACATTTAATTTCTTGAATATCACCAATGCCACAAACGTGATCTTACACATCCTTGGCATGAGAGGATGACTTTTGCACAAAATAATTTTATTTTCTGCTCCAAAATTAAAGTTAAAGATAATACCTCTTAAGTGATATATTTGATATTTCTTAAATTTAAAACAGCTTTCCTGGCTAGTATAAATAGAATCAGAAATTCTGTGACTTGGGCAAAATAAAAAAAATATTGTTACATAATATGAATCTATTTTACTGCTGATTTATTCTAGCATATTAAAGATAGACCTAAGTAAGAGTTTTAATTTGTGGAATCACACATACATGTATACACTGATTCTTGGCCATGAATATTACTTTGTTCATTTGAAAGATATTTAGAAAGCCTAAGTAGTTAACAGTTATTATATTATCTGCTTTCCTATTTTTATTCAGCACCATCTTTGATTCTTAGTAGCTAATTATTTTTTAAAGCTATCTTTTTTTATTAATTTGTTTTTCAAAGCCATTTTCTTTCACAGCTTTTACATGCATAGTTTTTTTGTATTCTCATAATAATCCTGATATATGTGCAACTATGGGAATACTGTTCCATTTTGGAGTGAAGAAGGGAGTGTCAGAATTCTGCCTTAAATCTAGGCTATCTGATTCTATTATGCAAGTGGCACAAGACCATTCCTCTAGTGTCCAATACCTTAATTTCCAAATACTTTTGAGAAAGGACACTAGACCTCTCTCCGACAAAGCAAAAAAAAGTTTACCTAAAAGAGTACCACCAGGGAGTCTCTTGCCCTAATTTCTCTTTTTAACATCCCTAAATATCTAAATGTGTTTACTCAGTATTACTTTCTATTAGTATTGTGAGGAGACGTGTATTATTTCCAGGCCTAGATTATGTAACTATTTTGTTATTTTAATTAGCCAACACACTACCATGAACAAAATGAAAGCCTGGTATAATTCTGACTTTATAGAGACAATTCTAAAATAACAGAGTGTATGGTAAATGGAAGCTTAACTTTCCCTATTAAGGGAGAGTCAAGGAAAATGGAATTCATAATTTTGTGCCTGTTCTCTCAACCATTGTGATGTAGACATATTTAAATGTAAAATACTGCTAGATTCAGAATATATAAACCATATGGAGGAAGATCATCAAAATCAACATCATTCAAAGACTTTTTCAAGGAAAAGATTAGATAATATTAGATGCTTATTATCTGCATTGACTACACAAGCATATGTGATGAATAACCTTAAAAGGAGAAGATATGAGATTCCTCAATGTAACTGTCAATTCTTTTCTATCCCTTCCCACCGTGCGTGCATGTATGAAATATATATGTTTGTATACATATATGAATTATCTGTATAGATATGTAGATACCTATCTATAAGAAAGTTTAAGCTGGATATTAAATTTGGGCGCAAATAACTGAAAGTAAATGTTTCAGTCCTCTTGTTTGTGTAAGAAAATCATTATAGTTACATTTGATTTTAGAATTAAATAAAGTCATGCAAAATTCTCATTTTCTATTACATTCCACATTTAAATGAAAAAATATAAAGACTTATTTTGATTTGAATATAATTATCTTCATAGAGTGCATTTCTTGTTGAAAGATCGTTTTGAGCTGGGTGTGGAGGTACTCACATGGGATCCAATGCTCAGGAGGCTGGGGCAGGAAGGTTACTGGTTTAATGCAAGATCCTGTCTCAAAACAGAAACAAACTTTGCTTTGTTTCATATTCCTAGTCTATTTCCTTTCAAAATTGATTTTATTTTTGAGAATTTCATGCACATAAACAATGAAATATGATCATAAATCCTTACTTCTTCTCTCCAACTTTCAGCATTGATCTCCCAATGTGACCCTTCCTAACTTCATGTTATTTTTAAAACCCACTAATTGCATTCAGTGCTGCTTATATCTACATGGTTGTGGGATCTTCCACTTAAGCATAGTGGACATATCTGCAGAAATAATATTTCCCTATCCCTCAGTAACTGTCCATTGTCTATAGCTCCTAAGTAAGAAGTGAGCCTTGGAAGTCTTGTACTTTGTTAACACAGGCTGGCTTGAGGCTGGCTTGTTTCAACTTTTGAAACTCAAGACCCTCCCTTGCCCATTCTCTCTGATGTACACAACCCACTTTTTATTGATTAGTCTTTTCCCACTTATTTAATATGTTGAAAAAGGGACTCTGTTACCTTCTGATGGCTGACATTTCCCTCACATTTCAGTAAGAATTCGAGAGAGTAAATAAATGTAGAGTACAGGAATTAGAAAAAAAAGTAACTTTTCAAAACCAAGAAGGGAAAATCTGGACCTGAAGGATCTGGCTAGCACACATAACTAGAGAATCAAAGATTCTAAACCAACATACTTGACCACATAAATGTGTTGAAGGAAATATCGGTGGTTATCATGAAATCATACACAGGGACAGCCAAGACTCAAGTTTTAGGATACTTGAAACTCAGGCCTCAGATACTTGTAGTCATTTGGTGTCTCAAGCTTGGCTCTACTGAGGATATGCAATCCATATAAAAATGTAGAATTTGCCTCCTCCACCAATGAAATCTTTGTGCTATTAGAGTGATGCTCTATGATCTTGGCCTGCTGTGTGATACTTAATTTAAAATAGTGATAAAACATTTAAAAATTTTGATTTAGTGCATTTATCATCATCCAAATTGTACAAAGAACAAAATCCAAAATAACACTACTCTGAAACAGACGTTCATAAGACAGTGTTTTTGCTGCTATATATGTTAAGTGTTATTAAGGAAGTATTTTATGTTCTGTGTTATCTAGAGTACTGGTCCTGTTATTTCTATCTGAAAAAACATTTTAAGCATGTAACAAAAAATGTAGAATTTGAATTTTGTGTATGATTTGAAATATGAAATAATAGAGTGCCAGAAAAGTCCAAAAACTTCTCTTTATGTTTCAGCTATTGGCAAGGAATCTTGACCATTCTTTAATTTTCTTTTATTTACCAGGATCTTGGGGGTAGGAGGCCACTGGTGGGCAGCAATAAGAAGATAAAACCAAACTGTTTACATGTAAGTTGTTACTGCTGTATTTCATATTGAGTTCCTCCTCCATTGTCTATTTCCAGTGTTGTACCTTGTATCAATTAAGCTTTCCATGCCATGCCATTCCTGCCCAGGGACATGATTTTCCTCCCTGGATTACTGGAGAAGAATCCAAAATGTTTGACTTACTGTCAAGGTTGTTTGCTGCTTTTTCTGTCACCAGTTTAATGCAGGAATAACTATTAATTTCCCTGTCTCTGTCAAAAAATTGCTCACACTAGTGTCAAGATTATTTTAAACTGTGGGCTGACTTGGAATGCTATTTTACATGACTAGGGTAGGGTCAGCTCTCTTCCCAAGAACCAATCAAATGGTATCAACCAGCCTTCCTTCCTTCTTCCTTCCTTCCTTCCTTCCTTCCTTTCTATTTATTTATTAAATTTTATTTTACATTCTAACCACCATTCTTCTTCACTTCTCCTCCCGCCCTCCATGCCTCCCTTCCAGCTAACCTCAATCCACTCCTCCCAATGGGTAAGGACTTCAATGGGGAGTCAATAAAGTTTGGTATATTAAGTTGGGGCAGGACCAAGCCCTCCTCCCTGCATTAAGGCTAAGCATGTCATTCCACTATAGGGAATGGGCTCCAACAAGCTACCTCATGCACCAGGGATAGATCATGGTGATACTGCCAGGGCCCTCTCAGATAGTCCAAGCTTCACCACTGTCTCCCACACACAGAGGGTCAAGTTCAGTCCTATGGAGGCTCTACAGTTGTCAGTCTATAGTTCTGAGTTTCCATGAGCTTGGTTCATCTATCTCTGCAGATTTCTCCATCATGATCTTGTCTTTCCTTGCTCATATATTAACTTCTCCTTCTCTTCAACTGGATTCCTGAAGCTCATCCTGGTGATTGGTTGTAGATTTCTACATTTGGTTCCATCAGTTACTCCCAACTTCAAACTCTACTATAGAGCCATAGTAATAAAAACAACTTGTCATTGGCATAAAAACAGATATGTGGACCAATTGAATGGAACTGAAGACCCTGACATTAATTCACATACCTATGAACACCTGATTTTTGACAAAGAAGCCAAAATGGAACAATGGAAAAAAGATAGCATCTTTAACAAATGTTGCTGGTATAACTGGATGTCAACATGTAGAAACATGTAGAAGAGAACAAATAGATCCATATCTATCACCATGCACAACACTCAAGTCCAAATGTACCAAGGACCTCAAGATAAATCTAGTTACATTGAACCTTATAGAAGGGAAAGTCAGAAGTAGCCTTGAATGCATTGTCACCAGAGACCACTTTATAAATATAACACCAGTAGCACAGACACTGAGATTAGCAATCAATAAATGAGACTTCTGAAAGTGAAAATCTTCTGCAATGCAAAGGACACAGTAAATGAAACAAAATGACAGCTTACACAATGGGAAAAGATAATCACTATTCCCACATAGAACAGAGGACTGATCTCCAAAATATATAAAGAACTCAAGAAAGTAGACATCAAAATACAAGTTAATCCAGTTAGAAGTGGGGTACAGAGCTAAACAAAAAATTCTCAGCAGAAGAATCTCAAATGGCCAAAGGACATTCCTTAGTCATCAGGGAAATGAAATTAAAACAACCCTGAGATACCATCTTACACCTGTCAGAATGGTTAAGATAAAAATACTGAGGACAGTTTACTTGGGAAATGATGTTGAGTCAGGGGAACACTCCTCTGCTGGTGGGAGTGCAAACTGGTACAACCACTTTGGAAATCATTATGGCAGTTTCTCAAAAAATTGGGAATCAATTGATAGCAAGACTCAGCATAACTACTAAACTCAGCTATTAAAAAAAGAGACATCATGAAATTTACAGGCAAATGAATGGAACTAGGAGAATCATCCTGAGTGAAGTAGCCTAGACTCAGACAGACACAGTATGTACTTACTTATAATTGGATATTTGATGTAAAGCAAAGAGTATCCAGACTCCAATCTGCAGCTCCAGAGAAGCTAGCTAACAAGGAAGACCCTAAGAGGGACACACATGGATCTCCCTTAGAAGGGGGATTAGATGAGATGGATTTACAGTGAGGGGGAGCTGAAAACTTGAAGGATGGATGGGAGATGAGAACATGAGGGGACAAGCTGGTTGAGAGAGGAGAGCGACAGTGTGGAGAGATCTTGATAAAGAGAGCAACTATGGGGTTAGGGAGAAACCTGGTGGTGGGCTAATTCCCAAGAATCCACAAGGATGACCTCAGCTAACACTCCTAGCAACTGTGGAGAGGGTGCCCAAACTGGCCCTCCTGGTAATCAAAGTGGTGAATACCCTAACTGTCATCATAGAACCTTCATCCAGTCTCTGCTGGAACCAGATGCAGAGACCCATAACCAAGGTATTAGCCTTTCAAATGACTGTAGCTAATTTAGAAGCAGTCTTTCTCTTAGATCACTAGTTATTTTTACATTAGATTTATCTGTTCATTAAACACTTTTTCCTTTTACCATCTATTATTTTTGTCATGTGTAATGTATTGATGATATAAAATATCTTCATCAACATAGATTATAATCATTCAACTATTTTACATATTATTTTCTATTATGCTGATAAAATTAAAAATTCAAGTGCAGGAACAACGCATTATACAGAATTGAAACTTTGGAGTATTTTTTGGTTCATTTACTTTCTACACAGTAAATATTTTTACTATATAATGCCATGAAGAATTAGAACATGGCAGAGAAGTTAGTGTTTAATAAAAACTGAAAACCTTTTTCAGTTTCAAGTTCTACCAGCAACCTATCCAAATGCAGTCAAATGTCAGACAACTGAAAACAGTTTCTAACAAACTCATATCTACTATTTGTGTATGGAGATATGTATTTATTTCAGTGTCTTTTTCAAATGTTTGTTTATAAGGTGAAGGAGAATAATTAGCATTTCAGCTAATATTTTGGCTTTTTGTAGTCATGACAGACTGTCTTCACAAGCTTGCTTTGCTTATGTCAGAGCACTACACCACACATGCTGTGCTGTGTAGGCATTCCAAGACTTTACAGTACAGGGGCTGCATGTAGTAAACAGAGCGCAGTAATTTTGTTTATCTAAAGCAGGTACATATCAAAAATGTTACGATGATTACATATTTTTAAAATCTAGTGTCTGTGCACACATATTTGTAATCAACATAAAACCAAGTATCTCTCAATCATAAAATCTCTCACATAATGAAATTATATAATTAGAAAAATAAAAAAAACACTGTGTAATATAAGTATGAAAAGAAATCTAAAATCATATAATCAATGAATGAATAACAATTTTAAAAGCCAAGTAAATTAAAAACAACACATGAAACTGTAAAGCAACTTGTTAGGAAGCTCCTCAAGCTAGTGTATTCCTAATTAGATTACACAAATAGAGCTTTACAAAGATTTATTTAATTCCTTATCCTATGGGAATTATTTTTTTCCTTTTGAAGTGTTTCCTCCCATTTAAAAACCTTATTGATTTATTTGTCAGAGGAAAAGTCATTACTAGTGATGTGGAGCTCGCCAAATTCCAGCAAATATGTGAAAACAATGGGTGAGATCACTTTTGCTGCCAAGGAGCTCCAAGGTCACTACCCCAATCAGAGTCCATTCTGCTGGAGGGAGTGCCGGTTCCCATAGGAAACTTGCTCTCACAATATCTCAAGCAAGAGAGTCAAACAGAACTGTGAGGTTTTTATAAATTCACCAAGAACAGTGAGCAGAGTGGAATGAACCACACTTAGTTTGTGTTTTGGGAGAAGATTATGCAGGAATATCTCTGATCTGATCTAAGGTTAGTTCAAATTCCAAATCTCCTCCTGCAACTTGAATGTCACATACTTAAAATATTCCCCTACAGCTCACAGTTTCCTTTTGTTCAATTGTACCAGCACAGAGTCCTCACTTTCCCAGGAACAGTCCATGCTGTGTTTCATACTTATAATTTATAAAAGAATAGATCTTAGATATGCTTAACATACAAGCTATTAATAAGACCTATGTAACAATAAAAAGGGTTGAACAAAACCTCGTGAGGCAAATATATAATTTTATAGCCTTGATAGTTTTACAAATATATTCTTATCACTAACTCAGCCTGCTTTAACTTGGTTGTACTTTGCTTAGGTATATGAACTTCTGAGAGCGACAACATAGCTATTCAGTTCACCTGCAGACATTAGAAAATGTATGTACAAACACTTAGACAGTAGAGCCTACTTCATACCTATTACTCGTTATTGTGTGTGCTATCCCCTTTTTTGACTAGCATCACAATGTGCTCACCCCAGTATGATGGCAACACATGAGCAAAGCAATGCTGCTATAGTCCAATGGCCACAACATCACTAGGTGGTACGGATTTTAAAGTTACACTGTTATGCAGCAAATGAATATATATTATATATGTATGGCTTTTATATGTCAATCACACCTCTCTAAAGTGATTTAAAGGAAGTGACCTAGAGAAGTTTGAAGGAGGTAAAGACATTTTGGCTGTGATATAGTTTTACCTTTGAATTAGGAAGCTAACCTGATGTTCACTTTGATGGTTGGAATTTCTAGGAGTTAAAACATAGACATTCATAATAGGAATCCCCATTCCTTCTTTTTTTTTTTTACTACAGATTCTTACTTTAATTGCTCTGGAGTAAAGTTTGGGCC
>JAQHUG010000096.1:6043702-6064633 GCA_028555095.1 Dicrostonyx torquatus
GTGGATCTGAAGCTGTGGCACTCACCAAGGACCCGCCACCATGAAAAGGGTGGACTTCTCTGCTGGAGCCCTGCAGGTTTATG
Source organism: Dicrostonyx torquatus (assembly GCA_028555095.1). Classification (NCBI taxonomy): domain Eukaryota; kingdom Metazoa; phylum Chordata; class Mammalia; order Rodentia; family Cricetidae; genus Dicrostonyx; species Dicrostonyx torquatus. The sequence goes on from JAQHUG010000096.1 coordinate 6,043,786, forward strand.
CTGGACTCTCCTTTGTTCAAGGTTCCCGCCCTGCCGCAGGCCAATTTCCAGGGGAAACCTGGGCCTCCGTCAAAGGGGAGCCTTGCCCAGGGACACTCTGGCGTGTGGGGCGCAGAAAAGCCGGGGCCAATGTCCCAGCCCTGCAGCAGGCCAATTCCTGCGGGGAACCGGGGTCCCGCCAAAGGCCCACCATTCCTTCTTTATTAACAACATCTAAGTGATTGGTGACAAACTACCCTAATGATTCAAGATTTGAAAACAGGGTGGATGAGATGGGCAACTGGGTAAATATATTTCCCACGAAACCTGGCCAACAAATTGTATCCTATGAATTCTTAATGAAAGGAGAGAACTTACTCCCAAAGCCCTCTACATGCATGCTATGGCATATAGTTTCCTAACATACAAACATCATATACATAAAATTAATTAATTAAGGATGTAAAAACAGAAGTAAAAGGGAAAACAAACAAGGATTCTTATTTGTGAAGCATTGAGCTAAATAAAAAATTACCAAGAAAGCACCAGTGTGTACTTACAATGCTAAAAATTTCACATTTGCTAATTTTAATGGGAAAATATAATTTTAACAATGTGATAGCAACTGGTTGGTGTTTACCAGCCACTGTAATATTGAGATAAATTCAGAATAGTGTCTCATGAATTAAACATAAGCCTGTGTTCTCTTAATTGAATCCAATGTTCCTTTTGGCAACCTTCTTTCATGTTTCATAAGCTCAAAAAATTACCATTACCATAGCTCTCAGTTGACACCTTGTAATTTTCTAAATGATTCAAGCTCTAAAATAAAAAAAAGTACTCCTGTAAATTTCAGTGTTTTCTGGGAATACATGGTAAGCATTATTTTAGGTGAATAGAAACTCTACTGGTTAATTTTGATTCTTTCTGTTAAACAACAGTTTACCTAGCCCTCTATGGATTATAGGCATTTACACATATAAGTAGGCACGTTCATGTATGGCCTTATACACAAAGGATGGGTCAGCTACTCATTTGTTAACTAGTTATTTTTTTAAGGAATGAAATCAAGTTGAGGAATAGAACAGAAGAAAGCAGACACGAATTTGGATGAAAGAGGAAGATGTGGTTATCCATAAATTCAACCATGAATTTTAAGAGATATGGATTACGGTTAATAAATGGTGTAAAGTGGGTCTTGACTACAGAACAGTAGGTGTCCTACCTTATAATTTGACCACAGTGGCATCTTGGATCCTAGTACTAGCTCAGTGGAGAATACATTCTCACTAGCATCAGTTCTCACTATTTGGGTACTCTAGTACTTAGAAGTGAATGTAAACACCCTTGGTAGAAGGAACATGAACGGGCATGCTTCCTTCCAACTGATTGTGGACAAGTAGATGCTTTATTTTTTATTCTACTATTACACTCTGGGGACAGACAAACTGAGACAAAGGAGATTAACAGTATGGCTGTGTACCAACCTTATAAAAAGGTGCAGAAAAGCTAATCTGATCAGATCCAAAGAAGTTGTTCCTCATGAGGCAGAAACTATTTCATTAATTTTTAATGGATGCAGTACATGTTTTGAAATGTGTCCATATTTGTTGAGACTGAGAGTAAGCTTACTTAATAAGGGTATACACACAGAAAAACACACACGTGCATGCACATATATACTTAATAAATTAAAATTTCACCAGCTCTCTATGTTTCAACAGATACTAACTCTTCCTCCTTCTACAGCTTAACCTGACACGTGAGAAACATGTGGACGTGGCACCCCTGCACAATGAACTGCCACTGGCCTCCAGATTTCAGCGCTGTTGTTTTTCTGTTCCCTTGTTCTTCATTCATCACCCCCTCAACTCTGAGCACCATATTCAGGATCAATAATAACATCTAATAGTATCCCTCTGGATCCCATCAACTTCCTCCCAGAAAAGAGATCACGGCCCTGGTTGTTCTTTGTCTTCATGAGCTCTCCTTTGGCACCTCAATGTCCTGTTGGTCCTCTAGGGGCAACTGTTATAATGAAACACGTCCCTGAACATGAAGCTTTGCTTTGTTTTATGTAGTGCATACCAGTGTTCAGCCTGAGGGTCTAACATTGTTCTCTCATGTAGCTGTCACTTAACTAGGGCAGCAGAAAAGAGGTTTCAAGCTCATATTTATTAATTTACAAGTTTAATAAAACTATTATTTACAAAAGAGATAAATCTCCTAGTAATGATGAAGCACATTAGAGCTGGGCACTGCAAAAATTGTGCTTTAAAATGATAAATGGATCAAGGGGAAGGGTTTTGTCAGAACCTCAGGCAGACCTAGAGCTGAGGAGAAAGCCTGTCTTTTTCAGAGAAATTCACCATGGCTGATTCCAAGGGCTCCCCTTTCCCCTTTCTGGAATACTATAGCCCTTCCTTTGGTAGAGTCCTAGAGAGAAGAGAACTAGGAAGCCTCATGAATATTCTGCTCACAGACCCTCCTGGGACACAGGAGCTGGCTGCAGAATGCCAGAGAGTGGCCCTTTCATACCTCTGGCATAATACACCTCCCTGATAGCGCTACCTTCTGAAAGGAGTGAGGCCTTCTCTTTAGCTATCGACTCTTTAAAAAGCAGAAATAGTCACATTGACTCTTAGCATAATCAAGAGGAAGCAGAGGCAAGCTTGTAAGATGTGAGGAGGGCCATCTGACAGGCATATCAACACTGGATACTAAAGGAAAATTGTAACTCTGAAAGCCTGTTATGCGTGCACGGGAAATTGTAATTTTATAAATGGATTCTGAATAACCTAAAAGGAGTCAATGCTGCCTTAAATAGCTGGTAATTTTCTCCCTTCTTTTTGGTAAGAGTAGAATTAAATTTGCAATTTCATCAGTTCTCAAAGTCTTAGGGTGGGAAAGGGTCTCAGCAGCCATAAAATACATTAAATGAGTGAAACACTCACAGGCACACACAGGCTGCACTGCTGGGCTCCAGATTCACCCTGATTCAGGATGAACTGATCTGTAGGACATGCTGGAAATGGATTTACTTTCTTCTAAGGAAAATATATAAGATTTTAGGCCTACAATTTTTGACACTTTTTTTGTTTTTGATTTTCAAGATAAGAGTTTCTCTCTGTAGCTTTGGAGCCTGTCCTGGCACTCACTTTGTAGACCAGGCTGGCCTCGAACTCACAGAGATCTGCCTGCCTCTGCCTTCCAAATGCTGGGATTAAAGGCATATTCCACCAACGCCTGCTTTGACACTTTTTTTGAAGGTTTGCTGATATCACATAATTTGGAAGGCTTTTACAAACTGTTTTCCCCCTTGTCCCCCTACCCACATACAGTTGTATAGAAACACTATTCCACTGCAGAAAATTTACATGAGTTATTTAAAACTACATTGAATAGCACTGAATTGAGGTCATAATTTCTCTATTCTTACATAGCATTTCTTTCCAGAAAATTTCTTGCTATTATTGTATGTGTTTGTGTATGTACAAACACAAGAGAAGACATGGGTAGGGGTTGAGGGAGGACAACAGGATGTGAATGTCACAGCCTTCATATGGAAGTCAGAGGACAGACAATTGAGATAAGTCAGTTAGTTCTGTTTCCTTCCATCTTTATGTGGGTTTTGGGGATCATACTCAGGTGGCCAAGCTTTTCCAGAAACTCCTTTACATTCTGATCTATTTCACCAACTTTGTACTCAATTTTCCCTGTCATCTATTACTTTAATTTCTCTACTTGTTTTGGCCAGTTTTCTGATTACTGTCAAGCCTACAACTTTATATATGTACCAATCAATTAATTAACTAACTAATTAATTAATTGATTGACTTTTTTTTCTTTTCTGTTTTGAGACATGGTTTTTATATGTAGCTTTGGCTATCTTGAACTCTCTCTCTGTGTAGATCAAGCTGGCCTCAGATTCACAGACATCAGCCAATCTGCTTCCTCAGTAATAAGGTTAAAGACTTCCAGCACCATGCAGAGTTTATATTATTATTATTGCTCTACAAAGCAGTCCTAGAAACAAATACTGGATCAGTTAACCACTGGAAGTTTAAGGTAAAATAAGACATGAAGACATTGATTTTTGAACATCAATATAACTTTCTGATTAACAATTAAAGATAAGAGAGGTTGTGTTGCAAAATTCCTGACTATGAAAAAATAACCAGAAATCCCCATAAGAACCATTACCCCCTGCCATTTGACATGCTCTGTCTTATTTTCTAGACACATAAGAGTGAACACAGTAACAGAAATCAGAGCTATATAGTGCATTGCGTCAGTATTTCTACATGCTACTGTATTATTCTGGTTTTCATGTATTTACCTTTTTATTTGTACATAAGTTTTGTTTTATGAAATTTTCCTAGTACTGAATAAATCTACTTCTTTGATTTAAACGCCAAAAATCCTTTTCAAACCCAAATTCATTCTTATTCCCTCAGGAATCTCTTGGGCTGAATTTCCCTCTATTTTGGCAATGTTTCCAACGGGCTTGTAATTACAACTAATTGCCTTTGTTAGAAAATGTGACACAACGAAGTGCATTTAAATGGAAGGTATTTTCTAAAGCCTTCAAGAACTTCCATTAAATGTGTCTTGTCTTACTTACAGCACACTTCCTAGCCTTTACCGAAACTTGTGACTTAATATGTATATGGGAGTCTTTAATTCAGCAAGCAACAGCCCAGATTGAAGTGGCTCTAACAGAAGTTTCAAATTAGGACTCTGCTCCCTGCAGGCTGGAGGTGCCGCCTGCCACAGAGCGTTGTCCTAGCATCATCTTAATGTCCCGGCTTCCGTTTGAACACTGACTTTCCTTCCAATTTGGGAACATATTGCTCTTTAATATTTTTGATTTTCTAGAGAAATGCTTGACATACTATCCATCAATTTGTAGTCTGAGTAAGATTTCTATTTAAATCTGGCTAAAGGTCACTGCTGCATGAAAGAAACTTGTGTCCTCCTGAGTGCAGTGATTCTCATATCCTCACCCACTGATTCAGGTTTTACCACTGTGTTGAATGCTTGCCCAGTTACTTCAAAAGGGACTATGCTGAAATATGTGAAGACATCCAGATGTCACATAGTTTTACAGCAAAAATGACATTTGCACGTATGTTCCCCAGAGGATATGGCGCAAACATTATAAGTAACTGAACTGATAATTAATTTCTTCTTAAAACTATTATGTGCAACCTTTGACAACTTGACACACTGATGATGAGTTTCCTTGTTCAGGTTTACCTTTAAGAATTATTAAACATAAAACAAGGATGTTTGAGCAATCCTATCCCAGACCCTGATATAAATAGCAAGGAAATGCCACTCCCTTTGATGCAGGAGAAACTTGATGCAATGGAGGATTTACTAAAACACTTGCCCTGGAAATACTGAATGATAAAAGTAGATTTGGCTAAGGAGCAGGACTTCCATTACGACTAGATGATAAATAGTGTGTTGACCAGGCTTGTTTGAAGCTGAGAAAGAAATTTGTGCCACAGTTGAAGTTTAGGGTTGCTGAAAAAGTTTCTCCTATTGTTTATTCATCAAGATGGACCACAAATTGGGCTCCTTCCCTATAAAGGAGACAACCCTGACTTAAAACTAGACATTTAGGCCATCCCCATTTGAAAGAACATGCCTCCAAGGGATAGCCCAAGTGGGCAATGCTGGGTCACAACCACCATTAAGTCCTAGTTTGCCATTAACGCCCCTGTGCTCTTATCAGAGAAAACATAACTCTGCCAGCTGGCCAGGGTGACACTGGCTAACAACTCTGGGGTACTTAAGAAATATTTCTGACAATATGTTTGCTGCACAAATTGATCATTCACCTACATGGACAGATTTGCAGTATCTTACTTCTGTGTAATGTTCAAACCATAACTTCGGACTTGGACCCAAAAGATTTAAGGATATGACAGTATATGTGGAAAGCATAAGCCAAAGTCAGAAAAGTTCATTTGAGGCCAGCTTCACTTTGGGCATTAGCCAGAGTCAGACCATGCTATATTAAAAAGCTTTTGCCTTTGTTAATCTCTAATTGTGCAGAGGGATTTCTTATTGGGAAAGCATATTACTTGTACAACATCTTCACCCAATGAGAAATCAGGCTTCCTTGGAGGTTTTAAGTGCTCATGAAGTGACAAGACACAATGACTCCTCAAGTTTCATGTCTCTGCTGTATCTGGACCACCACATTGAGACTGTGATTTTCTTACTGTCATAAAAAATGAGGTATAATTTGCAACCACCATCCTTATTGATTGTGGTCTCATTGAAGATATATGTGTTTTCTTTAACTTGAACAATTCTGCATCAATTATTTGAAACACTTTATAGGCCTATAGAGAAGTTCTCAATGAATCACTGGCTTATTTAGCTAAGTTATTATAGCTACTGGAACGGAATATTGCTAGTCTTATTCAGTGATTATTTAGTCTCTTATATCATAAAGATCCAATGAGATGGACTTTAAATTCAGTGACTAAATCCCTAATTGTGGCTCTGTCCTAGTTCACACCTCGCTGTACTGGCTTCCTTGATGAAGTGGTGTGAAGTTGGGGCAAAATGTCTTCCAAAGACCTGATTTGTGTCACATCTTGACTAGAATTTTAATTTTTATTAACAACCTAATAATTTATATTGAAGAGAAATGCTGGCCATTTCACTATTTTAGTTCATAGCCTATCACTGTACTGGGATAGTCAAGTATGGTCCTTCTAAAATGATGTAAGTGACTGGTAAGACAATCCCGACATTTTCAAGTATGTTTGTTTAATTCACACAACTGATGTGAAGATTAGGTTTTATGCAATGGAAACTAATAGCCTAATTACACTTTAATCAAGTACTCAACATTAGATTAAACCTCTACAGCATGCTAACCCAGTGACAGCAGGAGTCAACTCAAAGTTGCTCATTAATGGCTCATTCTGTTACTTAATGGGAGTCGAGCAACTTAGATAACTGCACTACTACAGGGAAGAAGACTGGGGAACCATCAGAATAAAGATCATCAGAAAATAAGGACCAAGTTGGGAGTGAATCAAAAATGCATACAGTATGAAAGCACAAATCCACACATCCATGAAATGGTGTAAGTACAAATACACCCACACCCATAAAATGGTGTAAGTACAAATACACCCACACCCATGAAATGGGGTAAGTACAAATACACCCACACCCATGAAATGGTTAAGTACAAATACATACCCACCATGAAATGGTTAAGTACAAATCTATACACATCCATGAGATGGTTAAGTACAAATACACCCACACCCATGAAATGGTTAAGTACAAATGCACACACACACCCATGAAATGGTTAAGTACAAATACACACCCACCATGAAATGGTTAAGTACAAATACACCCACATCCATGAAATGGGGTAAGTAGAAATACACACACATCCATGAAGCGAGCCTGTGTAAGGAGGTGGGGAAACAGAAATGCTCAGCAAAGTCAACAGAATTGGAAATAGGACACAGAGGAGCAACAAGTAACTGCCTGTGCAGCTGAAATGAAATGGAATTGTGTGAATTCAAAACGGAGAATTTTGGCAAATAGATTCAAGATGACAGCTAGGACTGCACGTAGATCAATGGCAGAGTGCTGGCCTAGCATAAACACAGCCCGGGGGTCAGTATCCAGTAACATAAAGCGTTGAAATGAAATAAAAGGCAACCAGAACAATAGTATTATGGGAAAATAACTATTTTTTATCTAGATGAATCAATCATTCATTTTTATTTACTCATGTATTTAAGCTATAACCTCTTCCAAGATGTTTTTACCTATATCTGAAAATCCACAGTAATGAAATCAATAAACAAGAATAGCTGAAGTAAATGTAGGGAGTGTGAGAAATAAAAAAAAACCATAAAGACAGTGTGCTATTTGAGAAAACAGTAGGCATGCCACACAATCCTACTCAGGTTTCCAACCTCCAAAGTAATCAGGAAATTGTAATCTTTCACAAGATTTCCAGGGGCAAAGAGACACAGACTTCAGCTGCTCTGCAAAGGCTTATGGGTTGAGACAACAGGGAAATTTATCCAATGTATTTCATCAGGAGAACAGATTTCATGATAAAGGAGATAGTAATGAAACCCAATGCTGATTCTATAGTAAATAAGATATCAAATTCTGAGTGATGATGCTGTAATTTCTTTGGTTGGGTCCAAATCATAACTTCATAAATATTTCAGAAAAGGCAATTATGCAAATGATCCAAATATCCACTCCCAGATGATCTGGCTTATTCAAGAGCAAAATTTAGTCAGTCCAGAGAAATCATAACCTTCCTGTCATTCTCAACGAACACCGTGTTCACAATGAATGAATCACACATGAGGTAGCTTTTCATAATGTAGTCATTACATACCAGAGGATACTCTGCCAAATAATATCCATCTAGGACTTGCTGCCAATTAATTACATTCAAAGCTAAGCCACTACTGGTTAAATACCCTCTGTTTTCTTTATTTCCCGCTGCTTCCTGTTTTCTTCTCTGGAGAGAGACTTTGCTTTATTAAATGTAGGAGAATATTATTCTTAGGTATGGTTCCCCAGGTGCTTGTTAAGAACATATTTTGTTTATAGGGTAATTCTGAAAATGCTATAAACTTGGAGAGATTACAAGTGTGCCTTACTCTGTTAACTTACTGAGATAAATATGTGTTCAAAATCCCAATTCTCCAAGTTCTGAGTTATTTTACTTTCTTTTGTTGTAGGAGAAAAGATGGCTTAAAGAAGCTATCTTGATTTTTCTTTGTCGTACTGGGAACTGAACTTTGAGCCTCACATATGCTAGGCGAGTGCTCCACCACTTCCCCATACACCCTGCCCAAGAATCTGCATTTTGTCATAGAGAATGTTCATGGGCTAAGAAGTCCTAAAGCAACGTAGGACCTACGCATGGACAAAATAAAAATTACACCATGAAATCAAGTTCGAAAGCCTTGAACTAGGGAATGTCTGCCTCGTGTTTACTACAGGAGTCAGTACAGTGAGTCTGAAGTCCTGTTTTTCTGCAGACAGAAGACAGGTGATGTTACTGGTAATAAAAGTTTACCTGAGATCCGTGGCTTTCCCAGTCTTGTTCGTGCACATCACATCCCTGGTCTGATACCCAATCTGGATGTCCCAGTATCTGTTCTCCTGTCTGTTCTGTCGGTTTCTGTTTCTCTTTTTCTTGATGAGCTCACGGGCTTCGGGGTCTTTCACCACTTTGCCTCTAACCCTCTCCCGCTCTTTGTTCTTGCCACGACGCCTGGCTTGCCTGGCTTGCCGTGAGTGTGACACTGAGCATGCACTCCAGGGCCCCACCTGCAAACTATACATGCTCTCCTCTGCCTCGCAGGGGTTGGACTGGCACACTTGGAACTCAGTGAGGTTGGGACAGCTGGAGCCTCCGAACTGTGGCGGTGCGACCACGTGCCTAGTGCGGTGCTGCAGGCCGCTGCCACAGGTCCTGGAGCACTCGGACCAGGTTGAGAACTCAGACACGATGCAGTCTTGCTGGCAAGGGATGAGGCAGGCCTGTTCCAGGAGAGGCTTGGGCTCAAAGTACTCGCAGATGATGTCCTCTGCGGGAATGTCCTTGTCCTTCTGAATGCAAGTTATCTCCCTCACCTGGATGCCTTCCTCTCCCTTCACACATTCTCGAGTTTTCTCCAGGCTTTTGGAAATCACAGGCTGACACTGATTCCAGGGTCCCAGCCTCCAGTCGTACAACTCTTTGTGCCAGTCACACACCCTGAAACAGTTCTGCTGGTTACTCGGTCTCCCAGCCTGCTTACAGTTGGTATGCAGCGTTGTCCACCCTTCCACGTGAGCACACCACACAGCCCGGGTTTGGATGCCGCCTGGTCCACAGTCATCTCCCATACACCGTCCCCAGGGACCTACAAATCAGCACAAGAGCTCGTTAGCAGGGCTTCAGGAGGAGAGTGACATGCCATCCCACTTCAGAAAGACGTCTCTAGACTCAGTACATTAACTTTCCCGACGTCTTATAAAGTAGGTCTCTGTACAAGACGACTGGAAAGTAATGATCGTCCCTGAGTACTTCTACAAGAGGGAACTGTGTCAAGGTGTCTATATAAGGTAATAGCTGGGGCAATTTCACTCCGGGTCCTTTTGGGATTACTAAAAGTTTGCTTTGATTCATTTCCTTTATTTCAGGTAGATAGAGATAGTTGCTCATAAAGGGCATCAGAAACTAGTGACAGCGAAAACCCATTATTCTTGCCTCAGACCCTGAACTCTGCTTTAGTAACTGGTAAAGAAAATAGCCCTCGTGAAAGCCTTCTGCAGGCGTTCTTTGCCTGGGAAATTAACTATTTTGAAGAAATTGGTCTGCTTCACCTGCTTTCTGGTTGTCACAGGCTGTGACTGCAGGGGTCTAGTGGCTAAGTACAGTGTTACTGATAGAATTCAGAGTGAAGCTGAGACATCAAAAACCTTTTTTCTAAGATATTTGCTGTCTTTTATTTAAAAAAATCCTCAATGAACTACAGAGATGAGTAAAGAAATTAATTTCTGCTAAGATAAACACAAAAAAACTTCCCAATTGCCTGATCCTTTGTTGAGCAATGGCTTTGAGTTCTTTCGCTTCATTCATTTGTTAAATATGACTACCTGGATATTTTATGGGACACAAGTCAATTGTTTCCATACGAAAGGGCGCTTGTGGCCCTGGAACAATTTTTAAAAGAGAAAGAGGTCTTGCATTTCTTATAAATTTCTTTTGTAAGTCAGGTTGCACTGTTTTCAAGGTTTTTACAAATTCTGATGTGTTAAATTGAGAATATATTTTAGAATTGCAAATAAACACAAAGATCACATAATTACATGATTTCCAAAATACTGTCATGAAGATAAGGACTTATTTGATGACTCCTGATTGTCATCAACAAGTCCTAAGGATGTAAGCTTCATGAGACGGCTATAGGGCTCCCTAAGACAGACAGTCTGTCAGTCTGTCAGACAAACAGACAGGCAGACAGACACACACACACGGCTGCTGCCCTCTTCCCACAGTCCTGCTTCCTTAAGAAAAAGTATGGCTTCATAATTATTTTTATTCATGTGTACATAATGCATAAGGTTTTGTCTGCAAGATGTTGAAGAATAAAAAAAGGTTTTAAACTAGGCCAAAGGACTTATTTTGTGGCTCAGAAAAACAGAACATGAAAGAGGGCTGATTTGCCCAATTTTCATCTTGAATAAATAATAGAACCAATTGCAGTTTAGATCCAGTTCTTCTGAAACTTGGGCTCTGATAAAGCCAAAATTTAGAGCTTTAGGTTTAGGTGCTTTCCTCTGTACAAAACAACCATCAATCTACACAAGAAGAAATACAAAGAATGCATTTATAGTATCTGATTTTATTTAGCAAAAAAAAAGATGTTTAATGGTGTTGTTTTCTTTCAAGTGTCATAATCAAGTTGTAAGTAGAAGATCGAGGCTTACCTGAAATATTGTGGTACTAATCATCTTTTCATTTAAAATACTACTATATATTTGTTATATCCAAAATATTTCCTGAAAATCATATATAAAATTGTATTAGACTTATATTTTGAGAAATAGTATTCCTAGGATACTAATGTTTATAAATATTTTATAAACAAAAAAGACACTGAATTTTGTAAAAGTGTTAACATATAGTACCTAAGGATATTTTAATTTTATTTTTACTTTGTATATTTTTTCACTGATCTTTTGATATCTTTTACAGATTTGAAAATTATTACTTTTTTTTTTGGTTTTCGAGACAGGTTTTCTCTGTGGTTTGGATTCTCTCCTGGAACTAGCTCTTGTAGACCAGGCTGGCCTCAAAATCACAGAGATCCGCCTGCCTCTGCCTCCCGAGTGCTGAGATTAAAGGTTTGTGCCACCACCGCCCGGCCATCATTTGGGAATCATAAAACTTAAGATCCATCTCAATAAGAAAACTTTGCAACATGTATAAGATTTTAGAATTAATTCCATATAGCTTTAATTTTAGTCTCCTGTGCCCATTATATTTGAACAAAACTGTTACCCTTTTCCCACCATAAACACCTCACAGAAAGATATATTAGACTCAAGGCTAAACTATGTGCTGCTGGGTTGGTATGTTAAGGCATAGGTGTTAATTCAGAATTTAAACCCAAAAGCAGCCTAAGAGAATTTTTTGATGTACTATAATTTTCAGTCCTTAACATTATTTATGAGATTAGACTGATATATCAATGTTTAGCATTTTATTCCTAAAATAAAATCAAAAGAAGAATTTTATAGGAAATATTCATAGTTTTGGCCCTACTCTAAAGACTGGTTAGATAACTCTGTGTGCCTTTTTTCATGAGGGAACATGAATAAAAATCTATTCTCCTTAGATAGGGCACCAATGATATACCACAGAAATGGTTCCACTCAACTCTCATTTGATGAACCAGTGAGTTCATTGGGGTTACTAATATTGCTATATGTGGATGACTCAGAGACATCTGAATCACTTTAAAACCTGCCCAGCTATATCCCTAGACTTCTCTGCTCAACTGGAAGCATGCTCCATAGGAGACAGTTTTCTCTTGCTAGCTGTTGTTTACAGGTTACATAATATTGAGCAGGAGCTATGTTCCTTGAGTAGAATTATATTAGTAAGTTTTCTCCGAAGCCAATGACCTTTGTAGTCTCAGGTTCTTGGACACTTTAGCACTATTTGTTCTATACTATTTGCAGGTATTTGTTCCCATGGAATGGTGATGTGGGATTCCTCTCTGTATGCTGTGAATACCATTGGCTAATAGAGGACTGCTTTGGACCTATAGCAGGGCAGAACTTAGCTAGGCAGGGAACACTAAACTGAATGCTGGGAGAAAGAAGGATGGAGTCAAGGAGAAGGCATGGAGCTGCTGCCAGAGACAGATATGCTGCTAGGTCACAACCTCGTGGTGATGCAGAGATTAATGCAGATGGGTTAAATTAAGATGTAAGAGTTAGCAAATAAGAAGCTAGATCTAACGGGCCAAGCAGTAATTTAAATAATATGATTTCTGTGATTATTTCGACAGCTGGTATGAACAGGCAGCCTACTATAATGGAATGGGCCTTAAATACATTTGAATACTATTATTCTGCTAAAGAACATAGCAATAAAATAACTCCTAATGACATACTGCTATACTCCTAGATCAGTGCATCACTTAGCCCTCATAAGAGAAATTTCTTCTTGAATGGATAACCCACAACTGGACAACTGGATGAAAGTAAATGTGTTTGAGCATTTGGTCCTAAGTGAGTATCTTCATTAAAGCTCCCTCCTCAAGGTACAGTGGTCTATGTGAAATAGAACAGTAAGACTGTAATAGCCAGAAGAGATGGATGACTTGAAGGCAACAGAGTCTTCCAGACACAACTGGTGTACACCTGAGCTTGCAGAGCCTGTGGCTGCACACAGAAAGCCTGTAGAGGTTCAAGCCACATGATTTGAGCACAGAGAAAGTAAATACAGGCTCCCATACATAAAAAGCTATCTCCAATTGATACCCAATGCAAAGGAAAAATCAGTTTTCTCCAATGGTGTCTCACTGGGGGCCTTCAGGTAAGGGCCCATGCTTGGGAGTATTTGACCAATACAAAATTATCTAAGTGTCATTGTATACTTTTTTTTCTTTTCTTGCTTTGTTTGGATACATTTTTTTTGTCTTTTAGGTTTTAACTTGCTTATTAGGAGTTTTGCTATTTGTATTTCTGTGGGGTGTTTTTGTGTGTGCTTCTTAGTTTTGCTGTTGTCTTTATCTGGCTATTTGTTGTGGAGTAGAATGGAACATTGGGTATGAGGGTAGGTGGGGAGGTTGCAGGAGAATTGGGGAATAAGAAAGCATGCTTAAAGTCTATTATATAAATAGTTTCAATAAAAGAAAAGCTTTAAAAATGATGGGTATATGTCCAGTGAGTACTATAAATTTCTGAGCTTTTAGATTATGGTTTATCACTTTCACGAATTGTATTATTCTTCTAACATCCAGAGTGAATGTTTCAGGTTCTACGTGGGATCTCTATTACTCAATGTTAATCTAATCCAATCAGACAACAGTCAATGACAACAGTTCTTGAACAACTGACTTTAAACACTTTCTATTTGATGCTTTGATGCATAGAAACATATGGCATCAGCCATTAATATAAATCCAGCTTACTAGAAAAGTAAGAATATTTTTATTTTGATACCCTTCTTTTTAATTTTAAAATTATGATTTTAAATATTTCCCATTTTACATATTCATTGTATGTGGTCCTATGGTTGGTACATAAGGACACTCATGTAAGTATATGCTGTATATTTATCTTTTTTGATGTAATGAATATCATATATATATATATATATATAATGTGGGCCATCTTTCACGTATGTTTGATTATATTAATATGAAAATAAAATTTGTACTGCAACTAATTTAATGGAATAACTTGTTTCATAGTTTATATCTTTTAATTTCCTGGTTTACGCTTGTGTGAATACCCTCAATTACTTTGTTTATGAAGAGAGGAGTTGGCTGGCAGATAATAATACTGAAGACATTACATGGTCACTGTCAGTTGCAACAGATAAAGAGATGGAGTTCAAGAAAACTCTATACAATTTTCTACCAAAAGATAATAAGAATCTCTCAAGATACTTCAATCACTAGGCAAAAGGATACGTTATGAATGCAAGTATGGTCCAACTTCAGTTCTAATAGTATGAACACAGATTCTTACTGACTCCTGTGCATTTTCACATATACTCACTCCAAGAACTAGATGACAGCATCCCACTAAAATGCAACAGTGATCCATAGAGATACCAAAGAAAAGCATGCATGAAAAAGCAGAAGTGGCATTACAATCATTGAATGAACTCATGCGCCTCGCAAGCTCCAACAGCTATCTTATCTTTTCATTGCACCTTGGGTATTGCATGTGTGTCCAATTAAATACACTCATGAAAGATCAGATTTTAGGCCCAGTATGCCCAATGAATGCCTGTCTATTTATGCCCTCCAAGCAGTTTTGAAATAATCACATCCTGACTAGAATGACGACCATATCTAAAATTGCTCTTGACAACCAAGCATAGTTAACCCAATTAGCTACTCTGTTTCTAAGAGCACACATGGTTTAAAATACAGCTTGACAATACAGTATGCAAATTCTATTAAGAGAAACAAAAAGTCCACTGCCAAGCATGAACTGAGAAAGTAACATGTGGCATCAAATATCTCTGTGCAAATGTTAAAATTCAGCCCCATGGTTTACATTACAATGATTGAGAAGAGGTAGAAAGGAGGCGGGGTTTGTGCATAATATCTAACAAGATCAGTAAGAATTTCCCTTGGTTTGAAACCTGCCGCATTTATTCTTGTTCATGATAATTTAAGGGAAGTTGGAATTTAATTGGGTAAAAGAATAATAAACAGCTTTCTCCTTTAGGGCTTGGATAGTATCACTTTATGAATAGAAATGTATTTCTGCATACAGATTTGTAGGACTGTGTTTATTCACTATCACACAAAATCTGTCTAGGATGTAGGTCAATAAATATATGTGAAAACACTTAGCTTGACAGATTTTATGCAAATATGGACACAAACATTGGATATCTTATTCTACAAGAAATAAATTCAAACAACTGTTTGTATGCCCAAAACATTTATGTCATTAATACTTACAAAACAAATATTTTCAAATAGAATGCATGTAAAATTAAATATTACTGAGATAAAAAAGCATTAAGTGAATGTTTCTTGGCTTAGTTTCCATGTAGCTAGTATTTAAAATACAACTCTTTACCAACTTTGAAAATATGTGGCTAAAACAAGAGCTTATCTTTACTAAGGAGATTTTTATAATGCACCTAGTTTCTTCATGCAATTCAAAATTCTCTCTTTACTTCAGTTGACAAAAATGAACTTATAAATTTAAAATTGTTGTTTTTTTACCAAGTTGTACACTCATTTCTCCTAAGACTCTTGATTTTATATGTGAAGGGCATGAGAACAATCAAAGGCTGAGTCTATAAAAGGCCACATTATTGACAGGTGGCCAACGGCTGTCCCAAAGAGCCTTATAAAAGATAAACACTATTAAAGGAACATTAGAAAATTATGCAAACTACTCTCCATCCTTGTTTGCTATAAAACTCTTAAATGAGCCAGGTTCTTGTTTGGCATCTCTCAAATTGGACAATATGTTTTCCCTCCTGCAATTGGTTCCAGAATAGCACATCCTGCTTACCACAAGATCAAGGCGCATTTACAGAGCTTTGTTTTAGACTGACTGCTCTGTCCTATTAGCTATAAGATATTACATTTTAAAATTCACAGATAGTGAAAATGTATCCATTTGTTTGTACTAAAGCAAAGGGTGTAAAAATATTAGAAATTTCTGCTATGTGGCAGAGAAGTCTTCAGCTATCCTAAATTAACTTCACATTTGTCGTCAACCTACGGGACAACTAATTTTGTATCTAAATATCTAATTAGAATTAGGATGAGTTGTTTTATAACCAGCCTTTGTACCTTACAGGATTGTATAAAAATAATTTTATTTCAATACATAAGATAGACTTGACTACTGTCATTCCTTTAATCTCCTTGACTCGTTGATTTTCCACAGTTATGCCTAAACTATGCTTATATAATACTCAATTTTCAGCTATTCAACATGTTGAAAGTGCCCCTGAAAGTGTGCCATTTAGCCCTTTTTATGACAATTTCTGAGGATAGTCTCCTCACCTCTCAATAGCTGTTGCTCAAATATGGATTACTGCTGTGGTAGTTATACGTCTATTCTTGCCTACTGCCCACACTTGGTTTATTTCATTCCAATCCTTTGTGTAATGTATCTCCAGAGAATCCGTGAAACTGTCAATATCTTCTTCAGCACAGAAACAGAGTCTTGCTTGTCCTGTGTTCATTTATCATGCCAAGAAGATTTCCTGTGAAAAATAGTCATTTGTGCTTATATTGTCTGCCTTGAAATAGTTTCATAGCCTTAAAAACACAGGTCCTCCGCATAGCTGCCATGGCTGTTAGGTGGGTGTTTTTGTGGGTTTTCTTTTGGTGGCTGTGTCCAGCCTCGAGATGAGGACATTTGCCTTGTCTTATTGTATCTTGTTTTGTCACTCTGGCTGTTGTCTTTTGGAGGCCTGCTCTTTTCTGAAGGGAAGTGGAAAGGGAGTGTATTCAGGGTAGAGGGGAGATGCAGGGGATTTGGAAGGGTGGAGGGAGGGGAAAGTGTAGTTGAAAAGTCTTGCATCAGCGAAAACTCTTATTTTCAACAAACAAACAAAAAGGCCACAAGCTACCATAAAGCATTTTCATTGATTTTGTTGATGTCCATGCTGTGCCTCACAGATCTCTTCATACACAAGTATAACACACAGCTTCAATATTTGCCAACCTAAAATAGGAACATTTCCTTTTTAAATAAAAATAAAAGGAGAGTGAAAGGCTCCTTAGATTTGAATTTTAATTTAATTTTATTTAATTTAGAGTATAACTCTCAAATGACAAATCAGTTTGGTGGATGAGGAGCGATTACTGTGAAAGTCAAATGTGCTTTCATCTCAGTAAGTAATTAAACTTTCATAAAATTATAAGAGTATCAAATTAAGTGTTCAAAATTGGAACACACTTTAAATCTGATGAGAAAAGGGAAGAAAACCAGTAACTAGGAGAACCTTTTAACAATTGCTAATTACAATAACCTATTTCTAGGACCTATCTCATGCTTGATACTTCTTGAGAAAATTACTCATTCTTCTGAGTCCTGGCTTTCATTTTTATAAAATAAAGTATAAAATGAATCAAGTCATTTATTCCCACTACCTCATGATAGCTGAAATATTATTAGAAAGAAACACTGTTTTCTCACACAAAAAGAGTCACGTTTTTGGTATAACAACATTTTAAACACACTTCTTGCCTCCACTTCTATTTTTTTTATTATAGGAATTTGCCATTATGCCTGGCCAAATCAATAATAAATTTATAAGACTAGTCTCTATTAGAGCAAACAAGAGTTCAAAGTATTTGTCAACTGTGAAGATTTTAAATTTATGTTGCCAAACTGTTTTTTTTCAATAAAATATATAGAAGTTCAACACATTACTGCACCCAAATAAATGTTTACTGTAAGAGTTTTTCTGTGGAATGATACACACAAATCCACTATGGCTTAAGTGAACATCTAACAATTAACAAGCTATCTTCTCATCTCTGAATTATTCACTAAGTTGACTGACATATTTTCCAATAGCTTATGTTTTTGTAGTTTCAAATTTACTTGATGGTATATTTTAAAATATAGAGATTTGTGAGAATACATAATGATTTTTGTATTTTCATATTTCTTTGTATAAATACATCTTAGCCTTACTTGTAATTTATGGAGCATGTAAAAGCTTTCAATTGTTCTCGTTTTTTTATACTTATAAAACTTCACAAGTCTATACAAAGATAGTAATGGAAACTTTAATTTTTAGCCTTAAATACAGAATAGCTAGATTGCATTAATATATCCTAATTCGTTGCTATACTTTACCTATTATTGGTCATTATATAGTGAGTCATATATATATAATCTCACTTGAACTTTATATCCAGTGTCAGATATGAGCAAAGATTGTCATTCTGAATGGCATGTTCAGGCTTGATAGACTTGAGAAAAATATAAAGTCATAAGCTCCTCAAACATTCTTTTGTTTAAACTGATGCAATTACATATCCTCGAGTGATATAAATTCTGTTCATCATCAGCATATGCCTTTTGAGGGAGTTGATTTAAGTTAGCAAGATCAAATCTGATAAATGCTGTAATCATTGGAAATAAGTTTTCTTAGCACTGATGTTAAAACAGCATTAATGAGAATGTGGAATAAAAAATTTCAACACATATAAAATTGAGCATATTTAGTTATAATTGCCCCAGAAAGAGCTGCATTTCTATATTTAGCAGCCTGACATGAAGCTGAAAGGAATAAAGTCAATAGGGCTTCATAGAAAGCATTCCTTTTATAAGTTATACATCATCCCTAGAAGGAGTACCTGTAAGTACTGAATTTCTTCCATGGATGGGTTATTCAAATCAAGACAATTTTAAATTTTGTGGAAACCTAATACAGCAGAAACTTCCTGAAATCTATGAGAGTGATCCTAGTGATCCCTCTTAATACTGGAGGATACAGAGTTTGTACTAGACATCTTTTGTAACAAAGCTTCCAGAAATGTGACTGATTTTCATTTGGTTGACTAGTTGACCAAGGCAGGGGTCTCATCAAGATCCTTAAACAAGCCAGTTTGATGCTAAGCCAGAAGGTTGCTCTCTAAATATTGACAATAGGACCCCCTTGTAGTGGGGACTACATCATCCACACAGCTCACTGAATGTAGATACATCAAGCTGTTATCTGCCTTCACCCTACATTTTAGTTCCCAACCCAGTCATAAACCCTTCAACCTTCAATCTGCCTTACCTGCAAGATGTGCCAAGGCAATGATGGCCAGAACTTGTGGGCATGGCCAACTAATATTTGGTTTAGCCCACATCATGAGACAGAGCCCATACCATATACTGTCTGGATGGCCAGAAATCCTGGACAAGATAGTACAGAGACCTAGGTTAGAACTAAACACTACAAGAAAATAAAATCAATAACATGATTCCTAATGTTACTCTGATATACTCATAGATAGATTAGTGCCTTATCAAATTGTTTTCAGAGAATCTTCCTTCTACATCAGCTGGGAGTGGGTACAAAGACCCATAGCCAAAGATTACTTAAAGAGGGAGTCTAAATTTGAGGTCTCTATAATGTCCCTTCCCTTGTAGTTGGGAGACCCACAGAAGACAGGAGGAAAGATTATAGGCATCAGAGGGGGCAGAGAATACCAATAGAACATGACTCACTGAATCAACTAAGCAAGGCTCACATGGTCTCACAGAGACTCAAAAAGAAAATATGAAGCCTGCATGGGACTGCATGATATCCTCTACATATATGTTATAGCCTTTAGCAAATGTCTACATAGCTGTTACATTTCATATTATAAAACTCATTTACTGGCATATATTAAATTTTAGTATTTATTTTCATATAATAAATCAGTCCTATAAAGCAGGACAAATTTCTCTCTAAAGTTATATACCAATTAGTAGAGATGAGTAAAAGAATATAAATGAATGGCAATTTTTTTTTCATTTTGGATATTGGAGTAGGCTTCCGTTATTAGAAAGAACTGCTAAGAAGAAACCATAGAAGCTTTGTGGAGACTGACTCTTCAGACTTAAGAAAATGGAGTGATATAACTTTATGAGGATAGTAAACTTTTGTGAATATCTTAATCCAATAGCCATTTGCATTGCTGTATATTTTTATACTATCCACGTAATTTCTATCCCAAGTGTTATAAATTTTAAGGATAGAAAAGTAAAATATTAAAGTATTCAGCATATTAAATTTTCAGCATGTTATCTGGTAGATAAATGAATGTTTGTGATGCAAATTTTATATTATCTGTATGTGCATCTAAATTGGCTGAACCAAATTAATCTTTCTAAATTCCATGTGACCAGGAAATTGAATGTAGAGTTTTTAGTAATAATTTGCATAAGTAGTGACTTTGAAATATCTGTTAGAACTTAGATTGATTTTTATATCCTGGGTAAAAGTGAAGCCAATTTTATAGGACTAAGCACTAGTTCAATTTATAACATGGAAGGAAAACTAATATGTAGATACTATGTTAAATATCTGAAAGCAAATACTTTAATTTATCAAAGAAATATGTTAAGGATATTATAGCTT
>JAQHUG010000096.1:6066394-6081112 GCA_028555095.1 Dicrostonyx torquatus
ACTTTTTTGGAACTTATTCTCTTTGGATGGATACCTTGCTCAGCTAAGATACAGTAGGGAGGGCCTTGGACCTTCCCCAAAGCAATGTGCATTACCCTCTCTGTAGAGTGGATGGGGGTGGGGTGAGTGTATGGGGAGGGAATGGAAGCATGGGGAGGAAGTGAGAACTTGGATTGATATATATAATGAAAAAAGATAGATTTTTTTTATTAAAAACTAAAAAATGTGAGAACTTGGTATAGAGTGAATGAAAACATACTATTGATAATATAATCCTTTTGCAATGTAAAAAAAAGACACTAATGGCAATGAGGAGCACTGAGACTCTCACAGGTAAATTCTGTGAATATCTCAGGAGATCAGCCAAGAGCAAGATGTATTCACACAATTTTTATTTCCTTGTGTCTGAAACAGTTTTAGTCTGTATCTCAGGTTATGTTGAATTTCATTCTGTAGTCCAGGCTGACCTTCAACTTTTAGAAACCTTCTTTACTCTGCTTGAGCTCTGTGATTATTGGTATGAATCACCATGTTCTGATTTACATTGTTTTGTACAGCAAACTATTTGATATAAACGGCCTTTGGATAATTACCTGGGCAAGTCAGCTTCCTTGGGACAAAAGAGTACATTAAACCACTATGCTTGAATGTCCAACTCTGCTCACAATCTACTTACAAAATGTCTTGAGAATCAGATTTGTATTCCACCTCTGAGTACTTCTTTAACTAACCCTAATTTCTCTTTTATAGTTTTCTGAGCTATCATACAGTCCATTGTCATGTCACTAATCATCTCCTCTCAATAGGCCGCTTCATAGTTTTGCATAACAAAGAATATGTTACACTAATATGATAATGGAAAATCAATGTTCTCCATATATGTTTGTGCTTGGACCAGCATGTTTACACATGGAATGAGAGTGAATACACTGAAAATGTTACACACATCCCCTGGGATGAGCTCTGTAGCACTTGGCAAAAAGTGAAAAATCATTTCATTCAAAATTATACTTGCAACAAATTAAATTCTGTTCATAGGTAGGGATCAACTCCATGGCAAAGAAGCAGTTTTGTAAGCATTCAAAATTGGATGCTCATTGTTTGTTGGAATATAAAGTTCAGAGGGTTCACAGTTCATGAACTTTCTCTGGACTAACAGAGGTTGACCTGATGGACAGAAAAAATTCACTGGGATTGCTAAAACTTCATTCCTTAACATAATTTGTTTTAAATTACCTTTTATATGGTGACCCCAAGCATTATTTAAATCACTTTTACATCAATTATTAATTGTTTTGACATTAAAAATCAATTTATATAGCCAGTTAAAACAATATCATGTTAAGTGAAAATTTATATTCTAATAAATTTAGAATGCAATTAATTAGTTAATTACAATACACAAATTAGTGCATGTGTCTACAAATCCATACACTCAAATACTGCTATTTAGAACTGTCTTATTTACTCATCAACTTTCTGAGAAAAGAAATATCTGAAGTTGAAGAGGAGATGGAATTTTTTCCTCAGGTCATAATGTTATAACTATGGGAAAATTTAAGTAGATTTATTTTTATCATATTTTAAAAAGTGTAACAAGAGTGCAACAAACCATGATGGCACAGTTCTAGAATCTGAGTATTTAGGGTTGGTGGTGGGGTAGGTGCAGGAAAATCTCCATTTCCAGACCAACTTACCTACATAGGGAAGGAAGAACTTCATCTCATCTCAAACAAAAAAACAAACAAGCAAACACACACACACACAAACACACACACACATACAACAAAGTGTAAAGAATGAACTGTTAGCAATTCACAACAAATTCTGGAAGAAAATTTTGTGTGACCTAATTAATAAAAATGTCACGTGATAGACTTTACACAATGTCCTGCAGTTGTTGTTTGAGGTGGGGGTAACAAGTCATGGACTGCTGGAATATAATCTCAATGTACTTTACGTCCTAACTTCACCATGCAGTTCAGGTCGATATTTAGTTCCTATAAATAGGAGATGGACTCTGTGAATATATCTAGGGTGGAAGAAAATAGGAAAAGAAGACATCTGATCGATGTAAGAAACTCCCAGGTTTGTGGTAACCTTTAGTTGAAAGGTACTAATGGCGATCATGAACACTGAGGTTGGGTTGTTAGAACAGTCGGTGGAGAGTACTAGGAATTGGGAATATGAACAAAATAAGCTGTTAAAATGAGAAATGGGACAGAGAAGATGAAACCTGTATCAGTCAGTTGTCAAAAATCTGGAACTGGGGCAGGTAAATTGCAGGTTAGTGTACAGCATCTTATGATGCTCTACCACAGGAGCACGCCTGCCTGTCCTTAGCAGTGTGTTCACCTGGTCTCAGAGTGTGATGTGCTTTTGACAAGATCTATTACATGATCTGTCCCAAACACTTTAACGTACATTTTCATTGTACCTTCTGCTGTTGATTATTTTAAGCATTTCTGTAGTAAAATTTTAAACTAGCCAGACAGGCATGTTGTCCTGTTCTTCCTCATGCAGTTCTAATTGAAATGTAAGAGTGCCAAGAAAAAGTATGCCAAAATGCATTTGATGTGCGGCGATTGATATTGTTCACTAATACATTTTTGGTGAGTTGTAGGCTATAGTAATAAGATTCTGAATTAGTGTTTTGGCCTTTTGTCTATTAGTAAGAAGATTGAAAATAGAGAAGCTGGCTGTGAAGACCACGGTCACATAGCAATCTGAAAGTGACAGTAATGAAAATCAAGCACTAGATAATTTGGACACATTGCCAGAATCTACAAGAGGAAGTCAATGAGTCCAATATGATATATGCATTAATTGTAGGGCTAATTAGTGAGAAAAATGAATTCAAAGTTAGGGAAACTTGTGACTAAAATTTTATGTACAATTAATCAAAGATTTAGAGAGCTACTCAAAGACATTATTATGTAATTAAAATATAAAGTGTATAAACCTCTTTTGAGAAAGGGCCACCTAATGCTGAGAAAAATAATTAGCAAAGATAAATATTGTTTTTTTTCTAGTGGTTTATTTCCTTTTCTCAGAGGTTGTCACCAGGAAAAAAAATGTGTCTATTACGTCTATTTTATTTTGGACCTGTTTGTCACTTGCTAATATGCTTGTGACCAGATGACTGCAAGAAGTGATGGAATCCAAATTATTTTTGCTTTTTACTCTGATCGTGCTAATGCTCTACTCGTTATTTCAGTGGCATTTTCTTCAGTGTCACAAGTTCTGTCGGAAGGTGCTTTACATTTTTATAATCGCTCCCCTTCTGAACACATCTTGGCTTTTCCCTGTGACAAACACAACCCCTAGGCTATAAAATTCATTGCTCTCAAAGGAAATCTCAATCACTTGGAGGTCTCTAGTCATTCTTCCAAAGGTTGAACTTTTTTATTCCCTGATAAGTAAAGTTTCAGAATTTTGTGCAATAGAATACTCTGATTTTACTTGTTTCTTGCTGACTCATGGCATAAAGAATTACAAGCCTTCTTTGTTAAAGAGCTCATTTCCCTACCCTATAGACAGATCATGAAGTGTAGGCTAAGTTTTACTTTTAATGGAAAGAAAATGACCATGTATAAAATTTATTGGTTGTATTTTAAGAATCTAAACAGAACTCAAAATATTACGTATACCTTAAAAAGAACTAGTGACAGGTATGTAGGTAGGTAAGTAGGTAAATAGGGTAGGTAGGTAGGTGACAGATAAATGGACTTGAACGGATTTTGGAGACATTTCTTAAAATGACACAATGCTTATTAAAATTGATCACATTCAAATATTAAAAACACATCTATTATTATCATTTTATCCTTTTCACTTACTACCTATTTTTTTTGATTGTATAGTCATTTGATAATGAACTACCTAACTTGAGTGGCCACCCATTTGTATCTAACAGGAAGTCTCAGTTTTAAAAGGTGCCCATGAAACTTAACTCATATGTAGAATTGTAAGATTAATACCACTCATTAACTTTTATCCATGTCTAGTTACCTCTGCCCTGAGAAGCTAAAGAAATCTTGTCAGCATGCAGAGTCATTTGTGTCACCAAGCACATTAATGTTTAAGAAGCATTGGTAATTTACAGCAACTACCCTACCTAAGGAGACCTAAGGCTTAATTTGAAAATTTGTTTTTTTCTGCTTTGAGCAAGCTGAGACTGTCTACTGACTACTCCTCAGATGCTGTGGAAACACAAGACATTCTCTAGAGTTCAGTGGAAAAGTGGGTTACTGTCTTCATGCTGCCTAGCTCCTTCTAAATGGAAGTTTTCAGCTTAAATCAACATATGTAGCTCATTCCACACTTAGAGTTAAAGTCAGGAGCAACAGTATAGTCAAGCTAATATAAACTAGAGAGAAATCAGCTTCAAGCTTCATATCTCATTAAAATCAGCTTTGTAACAGGATAAACTGCTGGAATGAAAACATGACTCAGTGGTTAAGAGCACTGACTACATTTACAGAAGGCTCAGGTTCAGGTCCCAGAATTCACATGGTAGCTCACTGCTCTAGTTCATGAGAGTTCGACTCCATCTTCTGGATTCCGTAGGCTCCAAGTATGCTTATGATTTTATTCATATACATACAAGCAGGCAGATTTTTCCTCATGAAAATAAATAAATAATGTTAAAGATGAGCATTGAAAATAAAAGCAATAACACGCTGCATGCTTTTATACATACTAATAATTTGTTGTCATATTAAAAACAATTATGATGCCTAAATACGAAAAAGAAAAGAATTGTGCCCACCCCCACCTTCATCCCTACCTCGAGGGGGAGGGAGAAAGGAGAAGGGAAGGGCTGGGGAGAGCTTGGGGGAGTGGGAGGGTGGAGATGGAGGAAGGGTGGATATTGGAGAAGGGAATAAGATACCTACATTAAGGGAGTCATTTTAGGATTGGAAGATACTTGGCTCTAGAGAGGATCCCAGGTGTCCACAGGGATGTCCCCAGCTAGGTACTTATACAGTAGAGGAAAGGGTGCCTGAACTAGCCTTGTCCCATAGTCACATTGATGAATATCTTGATCATCACCATAGAAATTTCGCCCGATGGATGGAGATAGAGCCAGAGCACATTCACATCAGAGCAAGGGATTGAGCTCCCAAGGTCCAGTCGAAGAGCAGAAGGAGGGAGAAGATTAGCAAGGAAGTCAGGACTGCGAGGTACTTGTCCATCAACTGAGACAGTGTGCCTGATCTAATGGGAGCTCATCAAATCCAGCTGGTCCAGGACTGAATGAGCATATGACCAAACCGGACTCTCTGAATGTGGCTGCCAATGGGGGCTGACTAAGAAGCCAATGATAATGGCACAGGGACCTATCTATCTCTTCTGTATGTATTGGCTTTTTGAGAACCTAGTCTATATGGATGCACACCTTCTTAGGCATATAGGATGGAGAAGGGAGGGCCTTGGATTTCCCACAGGGCAGGGTACCCTGTTCCCTCTTAAGGAAACAGGGGGAGGGAAGAGGGGTAGTGGGGGAGTGGGAGGACCTGGGACAAGGGAAGGAAGAGTAAATTTTTCTTTTCTTTTTTTTTTTTTTTTGGTTTTTCGAGACAGGGTTTCTCTGTAGCTTTAGAGCCTGTCCTGGAACTAGCTCTTGTAGACCAGGCTGGCCTTGAAGTCGCAGTGATCTGCCTGCTTCTGCCTCCCGAGTGCTGGGATTAAAGGTGTACACCACCACCGCCCGGCTGTAAATTTTTCTTTTAACAATAAAGAAATAAAAAAAGAAAAGAATTGTGGAAAGATATTTAAAAACATAACCATATGCATGTGTAAGTATATATATGCAATATACATTGATATTATAGCTGTTGTGTAAGCAAAATATAATTAATAATAGAAAAAACCAAATTTCATTTAAATGATCCTTTTGTCTGCATCTGTGTTTCTGTGTGGGCATGAGTACATGAGTCCAGGTACCTGTGGATGCCAAAGTCTTCAGACCCCAGGAGCTGGAGTTACAGACAGTTGAGAACCTTTTACTATAAAACCCTATTCTAACTGAGTTCAGGGCTCTCTGTTTATTCCAATATGTTGGACATGCTTAAAATAAAGGCTCTTTGCTTTTCCATGTGGGGCTCAGTCTCCTTGTTGGGTTTTGGGGACTTCACAGATTCGGGCATAACAATAGGAAGTATTAATTATCATTTTTTGAAAAAATATTGAGACCATAATTTAGAGTATATACTATAGGATTTCATGTATATTAAGTAAGTTGAAAAGAGCTTGATAGATCCAGAAGAAAGAAATGTGTAAATAAATATATTTTCAAAGAAACGTCCCCATTTCTGACTCTGACATATTTACGTCTGTCAGATCAACTTTTCTAAACTGAACACTACAAAAGCTGGCATGTTTCTACAAACCTTCATCACAGCACCAGAGACATATTAATCCAGTTCAGACTGGAAAAGCTAAAATTCCAGGCACAAATAAAGACAGAATAGTGAGTCTGACACCTGTCTTAACTTGGACTCTTAAGACTTTTACCTTTTCCTAAACTGTGGCCCAGAGCTAGATGACAGTGCAGTGTGGGCAATGGTATAAAGCTTGGGGAAGGAGTACAAGATCTAGTATTAGCCAGACTGGAGCAATGAAGGTGAAGGTAGGATAGTCATGGTTTTCAAAAAGCAAACTGTGGACAAGGGAAAATAATCTGCTTTTATAAAAGCTAAAACAAGGAATATGATAAACAAATAAGTATGATTACTTTTCAAATGAATGTAGCACTGGGGTGCTTTCACAGGCTCTGAAAACACTCTATGTTCATTTGCTTGCCTTTTCAATCACTCTGCTTAGTACATTAGTATTATCTAGCTTCAACCCTTAGTTTAAATTATTCTTATTCATGTTTTATTTATTTTAGTACATGACGTGCTTATAGAAAAGATACGACGTTTTAAAAACATTAGACGTATCAAAAAAATACCCAGGAATTTAGGTGTTGAAGTACAATTTAGATATTAGTGTCCTCAAAGGTTTCATATGTGTGTTGTTCCAGTGACATAATGTGTTACTCAGAACAGTCAGAAGAGAGTACAGAGGGAAACACAGCTGCCCGGTAAAACTGTGCTATTGTCAGTACTTGTGTTTTACTCTCTTTCTCTTTAGATTGTGTGCTGAACTTTGGAAAACACAGTAGTTTCCTTAGAACAGAGATAATAACAGAATCATTTTCATAGGGATGCTGTCTGCTTTAAGTAGATCAAACATTTAGTATTGTTTTACTGTAAAAGAAAAGACTTAGAAATAAGAAATCTTATCTGCCATTCATTTTCTCAACAACAAGCACAAAACTGACAAAGAACCGATGCGAGATGTGAGTACCCATCCACCGTAGCATCACTGCAATCTGCTTTGCACACAGAAACATAAGATGTGAAAGAGTCCTAATTCTAAAGCATGGTATTTCTCCCCAGCAGAGTGGCAGAGTAGATTTTCAAGTAAACAATTATAGTATTAAAAGATTTTTCCTCAGTTCTGAACATGGTACCCACTACCAATCACTGATGGAGGCACTGCTTTCTTTAGACACCACCCATGGATCACCTTGGGGAAACTCTTATCTCTGTCACATTCTTGCTCTTTTTCTTATCTTCTCTTTCAGGGGTAGAATGGAATCAATAAGACAGTGTCACTTTCTAATGAGATGAATGCTAATCAAAGAAACAGAAAATGGTGCCTTAAGTATTAAATTTACTGGCCTGTTACTTCTAGCAGAATTTCACAATTCAGGAGTCAAAGGCACCAATTCGCAGGTAGACCAGCCTCAAAGGCTTTGTGATGTCAATCAGAGTTTATGCAGTTTCTTGATGGCCAAGTGTCTTGAGATCTCCAACAGAATATGAAAAGAATCCCCCCTTCCCAGTTCTTTCTGCATAAATGAGGGCACAGGGCAAAGCTTATTTCCAAGGAGAAAATGAGAATACCAGAAGAGGCAGCCTGCCGATCTTATTATTATGCCTAGCACCAAAGGATTTTTTTTAATTTCCACTGAAAATGTTCATGCCCATTAATGTTAATTACCAATAATTTTCAAACCCTGCCAGCTGCAGAACAGCTTTGCAGGCGTATAAATTCAATAAATATGGTATGAGTAGAACTAATAAGTAGTGGGGTTGAGCCCTAAAGCCCTAGAGAAAAATAAGGCAAATGGGAACTGTGTTTTTATAGTGTCCTTAATTGAACCTCCAGTGATAGGTCTACCATATTCACATACTTCCCACACTGAAATACTATTCTCATAGCTTCTTAGCGTTTTTCTGTATTGTGACTATTACAGGCTTCCCTGATATTTTTACATGAGCAGTGTGCAGCATTTATCTCCTTGGGCTATCTCCAATTGCACATAAAACACATTTTACCAGAGACAGCGCTCTATGAACTGTGGGATCCATGAATGAAAGCACAGCCTGAGAGCCTGAAAGTCTTGCAGACTGAAGACCAGATTTTGTGCCACCTAAAGCTTACATTCTTCTCTCTAGAGAGAGAAAGGGAAAAGGAAGAAAAGAGAAGAAAGAGAACAGAAAAGAGAGAAAAGGAAAAGAGGCTACTATAAACCTACCAATGAATTTTAGGTACATGTATAACAAGCAACTTGCTCAACAAAAGGATAAAAGAAGAAAAAGTATCAGCTTTTGAAGGACAGCATGTGGACACCCTTGATCACATGACCATGTGGCCACTGTCCTTCCCACTTCTTTAGAAGGTATCTGTGCAGAGAAAAGGTTTACTACTCCCAAGGTGACTCTGCTTTAGTTTAGCAGGATCGGGTCAAACAGGTTATTTTCCGTATTGATTCCCAATTAGTTGTTTGGACTTCAAAAGATTGTAAGGAATAAATGAGAAACAAAAGATCACAATATAATTTGCAATTTGTCCTGGGCAAAGTTTATAGGTCTTCAATAAATGTCAGGCATTTATTTACATTGGTGTTAAGATTGGCTTGGATTTTATTTTTCTGCCTGTTGCGGAAACTGGATCTGGAGAGCACCCATCATTTCATTGGACAGTATTATATTATGAATTAATTCTCACTGTGAATATGGTTGTTGAGTGGTGAAGGAAATATGTAGTCCCCTAAAAATTCTTCTAATAAAGAGTTTGAATTTTTCAAAAACTGAGTATTAAGAATATTACATAAAATATATTAAAGGGCACACAGAATAAGTATTTCTTTTTAAAAATATGAAGACTGACACTTCATTTTATGGTAACAAACAAAAAGTTTCACCAAAGAAATAATCAAAGCATTTGAAATTTTATATTGATTGCTGCATTTAAAATAAATTTTTTGATTTCGTACAGTCGCATAGAAATAA
Source organism: Dicrostonyx torquatus (assembly GCA_028555095.1). Classification (NCBI taxonomy): domain Eukaryota; kingdom Metazoa; phylum Chordata; class Mammalia; order Rodentia; family Cricetidae; genus Dicrostonyx; species Dicrostonyx torquatus. Next base: position 6,075,745 of record JAQHUG010000096.1, read on the forward strand.
GTCACACAACCAGAATGGTGAATATTACCAGTGAAGTTTGTGTAGCTTCATTGCTAAAATCCCAGGTCTTCAAAATGCTGATGTATGAACTTGAGTGGGCCATTCATTAAACATTCATGGGGCATTCTAGACTTCGTTGACATTTTTATATCTTTATGGATACAATAGTGTCTCAATCTACAACCCAAATGCTTGAATGCCATCTTTCTCATGGTGCGTGCTTCTAATAGTCATCTTAATCACACATTGTTATTCATAACAATATTTCTGTAATGGAAGTGACATCAAACAATAAATTGTGTAAGTGGTAGGGCGGGGGAAGGGAAGCAAGCATCTCTGCTCTGTGAGGCAGCGACAGTGCTCAGTGTCACAGCCACATTACAGTGAGCGGTAGCTTTGTGGACTTTACTGTCAGTCAAGGCGAAAGATGAGATCAGTTTTTTGCTATCAGTGTTTTATCCTGTGCAAATGCAGAAAATTGAGGGTTATACAAAATTACTGATTTTAATGTGTTGGGACATAACATGTAAAAAAGTGATTTTTAAGTCAATATTTTGTTGTTTATTTTTAATTTCATTGTCTTTGCCATAGCATGCCATTTGATAGAGATACAGGGATCGAGATGCTCACCATGCCCTTGAGCGACAATCTAACTGGTGAAAGGAAAGGAGAATAGCCTACCTGATGAAGTGAAGCAAACAAAGGGTGGCATGAATGTCAATAAAATAATGAACACTGTTTGAAATTAGAAAATGCTAGGATCGTCTTTGGTTATAATTATTGAATATTTAAAGTCAAATATTTGGATTTTTAAACTTTTATATTTGGAGGTTTTATGATTTTAAATTAGTATTAATTATTAATAACTTGGTTAATATTTAATATAAATGATCTGGGCACAAGATTCTAATGATTTCTTCTTAGACCCATACGCAATATTCATGATTATTTTGTAATTAAGTTCTATAGATATTAAGAAGTAAAAGTATCCTCTTTAAATCATAAGATCTAGTTCCTGCGGCCCTGGGCTTGAGCCTTCAAGGCTTTGATACCTCTGTGGAATCCTGAGAACCATTTTATCTCCCATGAACACCTCTTCTGAATGTTTAATTACTGGATCCTGTTGTATGCTTTATGTGTGATATGTATGCAAATAAGTGTGACAAATATGAGCAATATAATTTACATAGCATATCATTCAACAAACACACAAAGATTGACAGAAATGTACTTAAAACAGAAGCTGAAAGCAAAAGGATAGCAAAATGCAGAAATTTTTGTATTAACATACGGTTGGAGAGGCCAGTTCTGCTACAATATAAGATATGGGTAAATGAACCTGAAAACTGAAGTTTACAGAAAGTTCTGAAGAGCCCGAAATGCTAATCTAAGGATTCAAACTTCAGGTTCTGTTGCATGGACAGGGCAGGATCATTATTGTAGTACAATCTTTGCTGAGCAGGCAGAGGGGGAACACTTACAAATGTGTGATTATGTAATAAAAAGAGATAAATTATCTAGTCAGCATGTAACATGTTTAGATCCAGAATTCGAAATTTCTCTGTTTGCAAATGAATAGAATGCATGCTTTACTCTGGTAAACAGTTAAATTAATGGATAAACAAATAGAACTAAATTTAATTAGTTACAATAAGCTCGTGTTTAATTTTGTCGGTGGTTGTATAAGCACACATGTAAATCTGGCCTGCTGGAGACAAACTGGCTTTAAACAAAAGGCATGGCCATATATAGACAGCCGAGGTAGACATTTGTAGAACTCTGATAGATAATTCGGGGGGAGGGATTCACATCAAAGTACCATAGACAGCATCAATTTACTCTGCAACCCTTTACCTTTCAAATTCTTGTGTTGAGTCTGTTCACAGAAATTCAGTCCTGTCCTTTTGATTTCAGATTATCTTGGGCTAAAGTAACTTGATCTTAACTCTTAAACTCTTACCAAATATTTCCAGTTTTTTCTTGCCGCAATGCTAGTCCAATACCTTTGGCTAAACACTCCCATCGCCTAAATAGATCAACAAGCAGTACCGCACTGACCTTGCATTGTGTGACTTCCTGGCTCTGTAAAGCAATGTATTTTCTAAAGGATTTAACAAGTTTGCTGATGCTTTGAGGTTGATGAGAGTGTTATTGTGTACAGTCCTGGAGGCTATAGAGATAATGGGGAGCACTCCTGTCATGTCTGCGCAATACCTGAGGGCTACAAAAGAGTGGTAACAGACCTTCAAGGGCAAACAGTGGGGATGGAGATAGCAAATGTTTTTACTTGCTTTACCAAACCTGTTAACACTAGTGAAATCAATCCTCAAAGTGAGAAGGCAACCTAATGGCTGGCTTCTGCTTCTGCCCTTGGCTCTCAATGGCGTAGTTTTTCTAATGCATTACAAATTCCCAGGAAAAAGCAGTTTACTTTTCAGTTTTAGGCATGATTCAGAAGTATAAATCATTTGGTAGAAATAAACAAACAAGTCTATATTCAAATTAAAAGAACGATAGATTTGATAGCCGTGAGGTCTTTGAAGTCCCGAAGGTGTCCTCTCACTGAGAATGTCCTATGGAACCGGCCTGGCTTCATCCATTATTCACTATAATTTGCAGCTTACAGAGTTGCTGTGGCTCCCATTTACAGCATTATACCTTCTTATAAGAGATAGTTGCATAAAACTGTTCTTTTTGTTTTCTGAATTTTGATGTTAGTTTTATTTATAGGTAGATAACTGGAATAATGTAACATATGCAATGCATTAAAACCGACAGAGGGAGCTTGCATTACATAAGTATTTTGGGTTATCACAAACTCTTTCTAGGGCAATGAAACACTCTGTACCCATTTCATACTGCAGATGAACCTGTACAATAAAATTAGGATGATTAACTTCCATAGCAATTTCTGTTTTTTTTTTTTTTTCATTTTGTGGTTGTCTAGTTACCAGAGTCCCAAAGTGAACAGGACATTTATCATCAACAGCTATACTAAATGTGTGATGATTTAGTATTTAGGATGAACTTTTGCTTTGCTTTCAGTTTGAAAAAATAAATATTACCGACTATTATTGATAACAACATCTGGAATGATTGGAGACTTTATAATTATTAAACTTTATAAACGTACTCTTGTTCCAGTTCATAAAATATCTCAGGCATTCTATCACAGTGGATATCAGTGTACTGAAGGCTAGTCTATTTCCTCATTAAATTTCTAATTACAGATGTGTGTGGTTTTTCTACCTTTCCCCCCCACACTCTAAGAAGAATTGAGTGCCAAATTCAGGATGTAAATTTTATTTTTTCCTAAGGTTCTACTTATTTCCTTTTGTTTGCTAATAAAGAGTTGCTTCTAGAAGTACAACCTTTGAAATTACTGCACTGTTGCAAACTTTTCAGAGATGATAAGCAAGCCTTAGACTGTTCACTGCACTGTTAAAACCCTCTCATTGGATTACATTGTATCGTTGTATCTTAAACTAATACCAGTGTGTTAGTCTTACAGTTTTGAGCTCTGATCCACTCTACTGTCCTTCCATTTTGGACATAGTCGCATATTTATGTTCACCATATTATCCACCATGTAAAACAGTGTAAATGTCAAATATTCACTTTTAATATATAGCAGTTGTCTTTACTTTTCTTGTAATTTTTGCATCGGTCTTCAATTTGTTATGATAATGTCACATTTGCTTGTGGGAGGTTATATTGTGAATTGACTAGACAGTTATCAGGTGTACAGTGCTTACTGAAAAGTGTGGGGTTTGTTTGTGTGGTGGTAAATTCATCAGTCATATTTCTAACATCTACTCCTTTGTGTTTTTCATTCAGCAGAGAAAGTTGGCCGGTGTGTAAATTTTCCTAAGTGACAGTCAACTAGCTTCACCTGATGTAAAATTAAACTGAACTGCTCTGTTACAAAGAAGACCTGATGCTATTCAAACATTTGCAACATCTATAACTCTCTGGATATCCATAAAATAGATAAAAACCTGTAGCTCAGGAGGTATCTTTTAATTTTGATGTAGAATCTGAAGTGGCTTTCAACAGTGGCTATCCTTCACAGGGAACACTAGGGAAGATGGGTCAGAAAGACTTACAGGAACAAGAGGACCAGGAAATCACCTGTGAGATGATGTCTCCTCAAAATGACAGGGAATTTTCACTCCAGGTAGTCAACTTTCTGACTGCCTAAGCAAGACTCTAACAATGACACCTCCAATAGACATGCTACCAGAGAAGTGGGAGTCTCACTGGGCTCCGCCTGAGACAAAAAAGTGTAGACAATTAAAAGATACTGAGATTGGGGAAGCAATCTTCTCCAAGGCATGAGCCCTCTAATTGGTTGTCTATATCAGTCCTGACCTCATGTACGTATGTACGTATGTATGTATATATGTGTGTGTGTGTATATCACTAAACAAACTCAGTCAGTTGCAATTATAGGTTTATGCATACATATATATGTGTGTGTATGTGCATGTAACTATGATAAATAAAGGAGTTAGGGTCTAGGGTGAAGTGAGAGGGGGTGGAGAAAGGAAAGGAAATGATATATTTTAATATGAAAAAGAAAAAATTATATTTTGTTCATGGTAGATTTTTGCATTATATTTTATGTTTAGAAATATGATTTCAAATACCAAAATTTTGACTATTGAGGCTTTTTGCATCCTACTTAGATTTTTACAAAGAAGTGCTTTGCCCATGTCACCACAGTTTTGGGTCCTATTATATACCAAATATGCCAATTTATAAAATACACTAAAATTTCGATAATAGCAAAGAATAAAATTAATTTTGAGAAAAAGTAAAGAAAGATTTGATACAATTTAACTCAACATAAAACTTGTCATTTGGTTGTATACTCACTTCTGACCTTAGTGATCTCTCTCTCTCTCTCTCTCTCTCTCTCTCTCTCTCTCTCTCTCTCTCTCTCACACACACACACACACACACACACACACACGCAGCACATCAAGCCCGTCTGCGCTCTATGCACTACCATACAGTTCGTGAACTGGGCAAGGGGCTGGAGATTGAAACACAAACACTCACAGACAGAGACAGAGACATGTGTCACCTTGATGCCAAAATGCCCCCTTTATTGTGTCCAGGGGCAGCTTATATAGGGATAGCCATAGCCCAGCCAAACCCACCAGAAATCACTCCCCTGCCACCAGGAACTCCTGAGGGTCTCCAGCTCAGAGCATCTGTAGGCTGTCAGGTCAGGGGAAAACAAGAAATTCAGGATCTGAGGATTCACAGCTCCCAACACACACACACACACACACACACACACACACACACACACACACACACAGAGAGAGAGAGAGAGAGAGAGAGAGAGAGAGAGAGAGAG